>CANXYI010521378.1:0-41674 GCA_948208565.1 Hura crepitans | reverse complement strand
TGAATAATTAATTCATTTTATGTCCTAAAAATTAGGTAAAAATAGTTCTCGAACTCAAAAAATTCTAATTCCAAATCCATTAGACTATTTGAAATATTTGAGTATTGGGTTATAATATTTTCAGATTTATTTAAGCAACTTTTTATTTTTTTACGGTTCAGCTTTGCCTGTAGCACACTGCTGTAAAATCTTATTTAGTGTTTTTAACCATCTAAATGACTTTGGATTGGCTTCAAAGTTTACCTAAAATTCTCTTACAATTAATACTCCCCGTCGGTACACTTAGTGCGACTCGAATTTCGAGAAGTACAGTTTATCTCAGGAAGTACTATTCACGAGAGTCAAAATTTTCGGGTCGTTACAATGCTAGAGTACAATCATGTATATATATGTATAATGCTAAAAAATCCCAATATTTATGAATAGTACTTTTCGAAATATGAAAGCTACTCGAGATTTGGGGTCACACTAATGCTATAAAGTAGGAGCATAACCTTACGATTTTATACATTAACCCTTAGATGGGTTAATGCATAATATGGTATTTTCATGAAATCCCCTGATACATAGCATTAGCCTATTGGCAAGTTAATGTTGAATGTCTGATTTCACAGTTTTGCACGTTAGCCCACTAGCGGGTTAATGTGTAAAAGTCTATTATTTTTGTTTTTATATGCTAACCTATAATAAGGTTAAAGGATGATGTTGAAATATTTTTGAGTGAAGTATGGGATATAAAATGAAGTTTCTAAGCTGGTCAAAAAGCCAAAAGTTATATGAAGGACTATGGTTAAGAAGGTTATGTGATATATGTGTAAACATATATGGAAAAATGTATTTAAGGTGGTTATGGTAAGAAATGCTAATGTTATTAAATGGAAGCTAATGGGTTAAAGTGTGGAAGTTTAACCTTGTGATTTTTTTCATATTAACCTAGTGGTGGGGTGAAAGTGTAAAAGTCCATTATCAGGTGGTTTTACCTATTAACCCACTGGCAGGCTATAGTGTTAAAACCTAACTTCACATTTTTGCTCATTAACCCACAGGTGGGTTAATGGCTAAAATTGAAGGATGTGAAAAATGTACACAAATGAAAGTAACATTTTTAATTGAATTTTTTTAGTTTTTGAGCACATATTTTTTGGGACATTTAAGGAATCATATGTATAATTATTTAGAGCCATAATACATGGAAAACTAATGTTGGAATGGAAGCATGGATATATAAGAATAAAAGAAATAATTAAGCAAGAAATGAAGGATTTTTGCTTGGATGTGGATATGGGCCATTGGATCTCTTTTAATGAAATGATCTTGGCCATTTATTTTTAGTATAAATACCTAATTCCAGCAACCATAAAACCCATTTTTCCAGTAGCTCTTTCCTCTATTTCATGTGAAAACTAAAGAAAACCATTTTAGGGCTCTCAAAGCTTTCTTTTACAAAATTTCTATCAAAATTCACCTAAATCAACCTTTTTTGAAAGGATTTAGTTGCTACATGGTCTGAGAATCAATTTTGAGGGCTGAATTGAAGAAAATGATGAGAATTTTGAATGGGTTTAACATGGGTTAATAGTAATCTGATTTTAAAGTAGGTAAGATTTTTTCAATCTAATATTTTGCTAGTATTTTATGAGTGCCCAAAAACATATTTATCAAGTTAGATTCAAGTTTCGATGTCTCTATAATTTATTATGAATTTTTGAATATTATACCATGTATGTGAAAAATAGTTTATTTTCAAGGTTTAATATTTTTTCTAAGATATAATGGGCTGTCTATAAGTGATTTATCAAGTCAATTTGGAAAATTATTGTCTCTTTGAATTATTGTGAATTTTTAAAGGTTATTATGAATAGTAACTCCAAAAATTTAAGAATGGGTTTTTGCATGATCTTATAGTTTTATAAGGTTTCTTAAACACCCAAGAAGGGATATTTATGGTTATTTTGAATTATAGAGCCATGTTTTAATTATTGTGAATTTTTTTTATTATGGAATAAGGTTATGTTTAAGGAGGAAGAAAGAGAAAAGGAATTAAAGGCTTGAGGAATGCTATTGTTGAGAATTGAGGATAATATGATTACACCTAAATTGTTACCAAAAAGTGTATATTTTGCCTTAAATAAAATATGCATGTTTTGTGTTTTAAAGCAAATTTATATAGGGTAGGTTGAATAAAAGACGTGCATTTAGTATGTCTCAATTTCACGTTGGAAATAAGTTGAGTAGCTTGTTGATTATGATTATTAATGGTGTTTGATGCCTCATAAATTATGTTATGAGGATGCAAGGATATGTAATTATGTATGTGTATACATGTTTCTCAAGATGTATCGATGTTATGGTGTTTAATGCAATGCTAATGTGTTAGGAATGCATATGAGCTTGTAATGATGTGTTATGTTGATCAATTAAAGAATTGAGTTGCCTTTATTATGGTGGCTGAATGGTATATTTGTGTGATATAATGAAGTTGTAATCATTTATGTTATGTAAGTTATATGTAAGCATGGTTTGAATGGCAATGAAAAAGATGAGATTATGATTACACATTATGCTAATTATGCTTATGGCATGTATGATGGCTATTCAAGCTATGATGTTAATGATGAGTATGTGAGGCTTAAATAATAATATGTCTTATTTAAAATATGATATGATGCATATCTATGTTACCATAGCTGAATGTTGTGAGGTTAAGTACATGGTCATGTTGTTAATTGTGAGCTAGTGTAATGATATGGATATTAACTATGACATGCTAAGGTAGCTGAATGCATGTAAGTTACATTTATGATGTATAAGTTGATGACAGTTTATGTACATACCTTAAGTAAGAGTAATTAAAATAATTTGTGATGTTTATATATGTGCCTTAATGCTAAAGTACGTATAGGTGTATATGTGTAATGATGATTCTTTGATAGGGATGGAATTTGTATGCTTATGGATTGTGTTAATTAATTATATAAGCATGAAATCATGTCATTAAAGTGATTAATTAATAATGAGAGTGTGGGGATTTCATGATGGCCGAATGGTGCATGTTTGATGCCATGATTATGTAGCAACTCTTCATGTCGTGTATGATGGATATGAGCTTATGTTAAAGTTAATTAGCCTAATATGGTATATTATACATGAATTCATGTTGAATGATGAGAATAGCGATATGTATGTGTAAGGCATGATGAGGTCGAATGGTCCTCTAAGCATGCTTGATGTTGTTTAATGCCAATTATGTCATATTTATGTCCATGGTAATATGCTAATAAAGTTAAGCATTATGACAATGATAATGAGCTATAATGAAAGGTTATGTAAAAAAGAATGATATTTCTTAATCAAAGTTATGTGATGATAATTGCAATTAAGTCATGTACTCTAATTATGGCATATATGCTTATGAGATGAGATTTGTCATGTGAGCTCAAAAGATAATGATAAAATGTTGTTTATGTAAACATGGCTGAAGCATAAGGCGTATTTATGTTAAGATGTTATTCTTGGGCACACAAAAAGAAGTGTATGTTACTCATGAAGTGATAAATGGACATAAATTATGATAATGTCCAAATAAGTATGTGTTCATATTATGTTACATGTGCATATGAGATTATGTGAGCACATGGTAACATTCATGATTATTTGTGTTATGTGCACATGATAGAACATAATAGAAGCATAAAGAATTATAGTTTCCCGATTGGTCATTCATTAGCCTAACCCACCTTATTGAAATTAATTAGGCTATTTAAAGTGAATTAAATAAAAAGATTAAAATATAGTGATTAGCTTATACTAGTTAACAACTTAGATTAGATAGGTTGATCAGCAAACTAGGGGTATAGCAGCTGCTAGGACACTTCAGTGTCTTTTTACTAACCTTCGGGTTCAGATTATGACCTTCGGATCTGGTTTGGGAACCTTCATGGTTCTAATGGCCTTAGTGGCCTGGTGTCCTATTATCCAGTATAATTATGTGTTTTCTTAAGTATGGGCATAACAAATTTTAGTATAATAGGACATAAGAAGATCAATGTATCAAATTAACAAATAAGAAATCTTTTGGTTACCATAATGATTATTATGCAAGATATGGTATGGTGCTTATGTTTTTGGATGTCTAGCTTGTATATATTTTTATCATGCTACATATGTTCTTTATTATGATGTAATTGTTGCAAATGCACACAAATACGTGAATGTGTAAATATGTTGGGTAAATGACTCATATATGAATATACAGGATATGAAAATAAACTATGATGCTAAATAGATAAGTAAAGGCTAAAGCTTAAGATTAATCACATATATAAATAGGATCTATGTATGCTAATATTATTATTATACTTGTGCATTTATTATGATGTTGGGTTGCATGTTTAACTTACACATTCCTATATAAGTGTGGCCATTGATAATTTACCATACTTATGATTTGCCCATGATAGTATGACTTGTGTGCACATGTTTAGACCACTGTTTTGGTATATGACACTAATGCTTGACATATATATACACATGTGTTAATATTGAGGTAATTTATTAGAAGATGATTAATGTGAGATAAGTAAATAAGTTAAAGAATGACAATTGTACATGTGCTAAAATATGAATAAAGTTTAATAGATAGTTGTAATTAATTATATGAGTGATTCTTTATAATAAATGATATTTGAATTAAGTTAAGTGTGTTATTGCTATGTATAATGTAAGCTTTATGTAAGTCATATTAGAATGGACACACCACTAAGTTGCAAAGCTTAGCACATCATTTATTTGAGATGCACAGGTTTTTGTATAGCTCGATATGAAAAACCTCCAGGCTACAGATGACATAGGCTTATATGAAGATGATGTTATTTATATAGTTTTATATGCTATTTATAGAAAGAATAGGATTGAGTGTATGAACACTCCTATTTATATCAATGTATGATTATAGGCCTGCAATGTATCAAAAGTTTATGTGAATTTGTATATGTATATATATGTATGTGAATATGTGATCAATAGGTATTAACATATGATGATTTATGAGATATTATGTGTGTATGGATTGGATTGGTTATAAGACAAGTGTTGATATTTATGCATATTTGTGATGAGATGATGTTAAGTTTGGATGGTCAGAAGGACCAAGATGATGATGGGATATGTTATGATATATTTAAAGTGTGTTTTTATACATGCTACTATTTGGGATAGTGTCCCGATGCAACTATTATGGTGTCAGATTTTTGACACGAGGACCCTATTAGTAAACCTTAGATAAGGTTTTTGTTAAGACTAGTTTTTATACATTGTATGATAAAAGAATATGTAATTGGTTAAAAAAGGAAAAAAATTTTAAGTAAACCGGACAAGTAATAAGATAGATGATGGTTATGTCATTTCTTATTCGGGTCCGGTGATCAGATCAGGTAAAGGGTGTCACAGTATGTAACAAATTTTAAGGTATTTAAAAATTATGCATTACTCACACTATTTTATTATGAACTAATAACGCTCACTATTATATTATGAAATATATCATGCATCTGCTGTAACTCTAGAGGTAAAGCCAGTCTATAAGCCAATGGACCCACACGTTCTATGATCTCGTATGCTCCAATGAACCTCGGACTCAACTTTCCTTCCTTATCGAACCTCAACACCTTTTTCCATGGAGATACTTTGAGAAAAACTTTATTGCTAACCTCATACTCAATATCTCTTCTCTTTAAATCTGCATATGATCTTTGTCTATATGAAACGGCCTTCAGCCTCTTTCTAATGATTTTCACCTTCTCTTTAGCATTTTTGACCAAATTTGGTCCCATAAGCTTGTGCTCACTCAACTAGTTCCAACATAAAGGAGTCCTACATTGTCTCCCATACAATGCCTCATAAAGAGCCATACCAAGGCTTGCTTGGTAACTATTGTTGTAAGCAAATTCTGCCAAAGACAAATACTTATCCCAGCTGCCTTTAAGCTCTATGGCATATGCTCGAAGCATATCCTCAAGAATCTGGATGATTCTCTCTGATTGACCATCCATCTGAGGATGAAAAGCCATGTTGAAACTGAGTCTAGTCCCCAAAGCATTATGGAGCTTCCTCTAAAATCTTGATGTAAAATGGGGATCTTTATCTGAAATGATAAATGAAAGCACTCTATGAAGCCTAAATATCTCATCAACATACAACTCAGCCAACTTCTCAAAGGAATAATCCTTTCCCACTGGAATCAAGTGAGCTGGCTTGGTCAATCTATTGACCACTACTCAAATAAAATCATGCTTGTTCCTGGTCATTAGTAATCCAATAACAAAGTCCATAGTGACTCAATCCCATTTCCATTCTAGAATTGCTATGGGATGTAGCAAACTAGAAGGAATTTGATACTCGGCCTTCACTTGTTGACAAGTGAGACATCTAGTTGTATAATCAGCTATGTCTCTCTTCATGCCTGGCCACCAATATATCATCTTGAAATCTTAGTACATTTTAGTACTACTAGGATGCATAGCATACGACGTATTGTGCGCTTCTTACACAATTTGCTATCTCAAATCCTCCTTCTTTAGCACATAAATCCGGTTATGATAATACAAATAACCATTTTCCTTAATCACAAACTCAGTAGACTTCCCCTTTTGGATCATACTCATGATACTTTAAAGCCTATGATCGTCTTTTTATGATTCTTTCACCACCTGCATCAAATTTGGCTTGACTTGTTACTCGGCTAACAAACCACCATCATCTTGCAACTTCAAATAGACATGTATCACCTTCAAAGCTAACATAAGCTTCATGCTCAAGGCATCTATAACTGTATTAGCTTTCTTAGGATGGTAATTAATAAGGCAATCATAATCCTTAATCAATTCCATCCATCTTCTTTGCCTCAAGTTTAACTCTTTCTGTGTTGGCAGATACTTCAGACTTTTGTGATAAGTGAAGACCTCTTTTCCCCATAAAGATAATGCCTCCATATCTTTAAAGGAAACACAATAGCTGCAAGTTTTAAATCATGTGTTGGATAGTTTTTCTCATGAGGTTTTAATTGCCCTGAGGCATAGGTAACAACTTTGCCATCTTGCATAAGTACACATCCCAACCCATTCAGTGAAGCATCACTGTATATGGTGAACTCTTTTCTTGACACTAGTTGAACTAAAATTGGAGCCTCTGTTAACAAACTCTTGAGTCTATCAAAACTCTCTTGACATTTACTATCCCCCTCAAACTTTGCATCCTTCTTCAGAAGACATGTCATAGGGCCTACTATCAAGGAAAACCCCTTGACAAACCTTCTGTAATATCTAGCCAAACCCAAGAAACTCCTGATCTCAATCATATTCCTGGGTGGCTTTCACTCCATAACTGCCTGAATCTTATTAGGATTAACCCTTATGCCTTCTGTCAATGCTATATGCCCCAAAAATGATACTTTCTCTAGCCAAAACTCACACTTGTTGAGTTTAGCATAGAGCTTCTCATCTCTTAAGATTTGTAAAACTGTCTGAAGATGCTTCTCATACTCTTCTCAATTCTTAGAATACACAAGGATGTCATCGATGAAGACTACCACAAATTGATCTAGAAATAGCCTGAAAATTTGGTTCATAAGATCCATGAATGCCGTCGGTGTCTTTGTTAACCTGAAGGGCATTACTAGGAACTTATACTAATCATATCTAGTCCTGAAAGCCATCTTGTGTATGTCCACCTCTTTCACCCTCAACTGATAATACCCAAATCTAAGATCAATCTTAGAGAAGACACCTGCCCCTCTAAGCTGATAAAAAAGATCATCGATCCGTGGTAAAGGATACTTATTCTTGATAGTGACTTTGTTCAACTGCCTGTAATCCATATAAAGTCTCAAGGAACCATCCTTCTTCTTGACAAACAAAATCGGTGCTCCCTATAGTGAAACACTCGACCTGAGATACCCTTTGTCAAGAAGTTCTTGCAACTATATCTTCAACTCTTTCAGCTCTAGAAACTGGAGCCATCTTGTATAGAGCTATAGAAACTGGCACTGTGCCTGGCATCACTTTAATGCCAAACTCTAACTACTATTTTGGAGGCAAACTAGGTAACTCATCTAGGAAAACATCCTCAAACTCAGCCATATCAAGAATCTAACTTGCTTTTGATACTTCCCTTTTGGTGTCAACCACATATGCAAGATAGGCTTGATAACCCTTCTGCATCATACTTCTAGCCACAACTGCTAATACTATATTAGCCATGTAATCTAATCTTTCACCTATCACTATCACTTCTGATTTGTTACAGGCTTGTAACGCGATCCTCTTCTTCTTGCAATCCACAATAGCATAATACTTGGATAACTAGTCTATGCCCAAGATAAGATCGAACTCATTGAATGGCAATTCAATGAGATCCACTAAGAAAATATGTCTTTGTACAAATAAAGGACAATTTTTGTACACTTTATTCATAATGATGTACTGTCCAATCGGATTGCTAACCATTATATCAAAACCATGGTCATCTAACACTAAACCCCAATCTATAACCCGTGTTGTGCAGATATAAAAATGTGTGGACCCTGGGTCTATTAGTGTTAAAGCAGGTAAATCAAAGATATGAAATGTACCCAGTATAACATCTATGGCATCTACTTCCTCTCTAGTTCAAATGGCGTACTGCCTGGCTGGAGCTCTACTCTCTGACTTGTCCTTCTGACTTGGCCCAGCTCTACTCCCAACATCTCTCTTATCCTACTTTTATGAAGAGTCATATGGTCTTACTGGATAATCTATCTGAAAATGCTCTTTAGAGCTGCAACCTCAACATACTCCCATCATGGTCTTCTAACAAACACCAAGATGTTTCTTATGACAAGTCTGATAATCTGGTATTAGAACACTTCCAACAGTAAATCTAAAAACACCTGAGATCTGAGTCTATGCTCTAGAACCCTATCTTGATCTATGAGATCAATCTAACTTTCTGTCCTAGTGATACCTGGACTAACCCCTTTTCTATCTCTTATCAACTGTATGACCAAAACTGCCATGTCCTTAGCCAAAGGACCTCTTCTTAAAGCTATCTCTCTTCTATTTTAGCTGATTCACCATCTCAGCAGTATGACAAGCTGATATCAAGGCTGAAAAGTCCCTGATCTGAATTGGAGCAACTTGTTGCATCATATCCAGATTTAGCCCCTTTTTAAACTTCTTGCAGTGGTATTTTTCTATAGCCACCACTGCCTTAGCATATATGCTCAAGCGGGCAAACTCCTTCTCATACTTAGATATGGTCCTATGCTTTTGCCTCAGATCCATAAAATCTTGATACTTCTGACCCATGTAGTGCTCAGTTATATACTTCTTCTTGAACTCTTTCATAAAGAACTCCTAAGATAGATCATCTACTACCTTATTCTTTGTAATGGCCTCCCACCACTTCACAACTTCCTTTAACAGCATAAAAATAATGCATGCAGTATACTCCTCCTGAGGACACTTCAACTGCTGTATAATCTTGAGCATCTGATCTAACCAGTACTCAGCTCTACTTGACTCATCCAACTCTTTTCCCTTGAAATACTTAGCCTCATTCTTTAGTAACCTCACCATATAGGTCTTTTAGAAACCCTACTACTCTTGAGGTACTAGAGGTAGAGCTGCGTGTACCATAACAACTACAATAGTCACAGCCGTCAACGCCTGCCTGACTAACTCCAACATAGTCTCTAGCCAAGCCAGCTGACCCTACTGTCTACGAGTATGTCCCGCATCACTGGAGGTCACACGCTCTAGTTGTGACCTTCCTTGTGCAATAGTTGTAGGAGCATGGCTCTCGACTTCTTCTTCTTTGCTTTGAGTCATATTACAGCTTATCTTTGTGTCTATAGATAATAGGAACAAATTATGAGCCTTATATGTAATAGTATTAGGATGTAAATATACTACTGTGCTCTTGTGTAACCTATAGGTTTAGAGGAAAGCCTAAATCGGAGCTCTGATACCACTAAGCATAGCACCCTCTATTTGGTCCGTACACTGAACTCAAATAGGAAGTACCACCGCATAACGATATCCGATTCCACATACCTGTAAAACCCAATGAATTAAAAATTTTTTATTAAATAAATAATAAACCAATTTCTTGACTTATAGAGTTAAAAAAATATTGAAATCATTTGGCATGCATATCGAGGTAAATATTAAGGTCATTGTGTCAAAAATTAGGCAGCATAATAGCTATACTGGGACACTTTTCCAAATTTTTACCTGCTTAAAAACACTTTTAAAACATTAATAAACTCATCTCCAACTTCAATAGGTCCTCCTGGCCTTCTATATCATATCATAACATAATGAGCCTTAGGCTCAACTCAAATGGCATACTCACATGCAACATCATAATTTATCACACAATTATGTGAGAAAAATAAAGCTTTTACAATATTACAACTTTAGTTGCAAAAACAACCCAAGTTACAGATTAGGCCTAATCCCTCCAGAATCATAAGAGTACACTACTACTATTACATTTATATCATTATGCAATTACAAAATGATTAAAAATACCCACGTAGAGGTTATCTTCACAAGTCTCCTGTGGTGCAGAAACTTTGGCTCTAATATGCTTCTTTATTACTTACACATTGCAAACAGGCAATATACTAAACTTTCGATTAGTGGTGTAATCACTTTAACTAGAGATAGCAATTTTAAGCATTCTTTCATGCAATATGTGTCAAGTGAGTCATATGGAACCATTTACATGCACACTTTATGATAACAACATAATTATGCAAATTTAGCACTTGCCTTTAATAACCCAAAAACTTCCTCATGTCTATAATCATAGCCATATGTTATGAACATAATTAAAACTAACCATTATGAATGAAGTATTCATATATCGGTCCGAAACATACATATGCTTCATATTACGTGGTAATGAGCATACAAAAATGCATTATGATTCATTACTATACAAACGCGTCATTTCCACATTTTTTAGTTCTAAGACCTCATATGCTTGAACATGTCAAATATAATGAGTATAAAACTCCACATACATCATATGTATCATATAAATAGGTTAAACCCAACATTATGCCAAAAATATATATATCACGCATAATTTATCATTTAAAAAGGCACGCATCATTATTTTACACTTAATCATGTTATAACCACAATTAACCTTGTTATTTTAATTATTTATTTAATTTATGCCCATACTAATGAGACAACTATCCAAGGCTGGATAGCGGATAACGGGCTACCCGAAGGTGCTAAATAGTGTACTCGAAGGCACTGGTATCCATGGATACAAAACACATCAACCTGAAGATTCACACATATGTAGTGCTATACAATAGCCTGAAAGCCTGGTGCCCGTTGACATAAGAAATACGCATCATGACCCAAAGGCCTACTACCCGAAGGTATACATTGCAGCTGTTAATCCTAGCTGATCGATCAACCTATCCATACTAGGTTGTCTAACTATATAGGCATCATTAAATTGGTAGATTATCTCAATATTTAGCCATTTTAATGTATAGCTTAATTATAGACATCTCACGCATACACGTATTCTAATGGTCATTTTGCATCTTAGCGAGGCCTAAACATACATGATTAGCAACATGTGTTAACAAAAACGTACATTGCCAAAGTAGGCTCATACTGCTCAAAATAGCAATTAGGCACATCGCCTAGGTGTAAAAGCTGGAAAACTCAACCCGACTCATAAAAATGCATTTTATCATTTCTTTCATCATTAACATGCATTAAAGTGTATAATGCATCAAATTTATATGCAACAATCACATATCGCATCATTTGCCATTTTTCACATAGTATGGGTATTTTAGGGGTAAATATGCATTTTATGGCTATATCAAGGCAATAACCCCAAAAAGGTTCAAAATGGCACTTGGCCATCATATACCATGCATACACATGATACATGTCATAAGTACACATTAGGAATGGCATTTAAGCATAAAACATTCTATCCAAGTCATCTACATATATAATTCATGATTATGCTAATATGGCTTACATATGCGAATATTGACCTCCATATGGCCGAGGCTATAAAAACACACATACATATACATATATAACTTTATGTCATGTTTAGGTGCTCAAAATCACATTCACATACTTTCAACCAGTTACACACAGTCATACGACATTAATATCGCAAAATGACTTTATACGATCCTATAATCACATAACACGTTCCTTAATTAATATTACCATAATAATGCATTATTCATGCATAATCCATTTTAAACCATCACATTACATACATTCATCATACATTTATGCCATACATGCCCAATTATGCATTAAATGCTCATTATATCATTAAATGCCAATTATGCCAAAATGCACATAATAAGTTCATAGGCATTTTCATCTAATTAATGTGATTACACTTACCAAAATAAGTCACACAGGATGCCCAAAGCTAGCCTAAGCCTTTTCCTTATCTCGAAAGGGTCAGGTCGATGCCTCGCTTATGAATTCAAAATGGTACGAACTTTAATAAATAATATAAAATAATCCATATGTTAGAAAAATATTTCGAGCCTAGATATACCCTCTACGACACCCTAGGAACCCGTAAAAAATAAAATTTATGGAAAAGAAAAACTCGAAAGAGAGTAAGTTACTATTCACCTTGAAATCTTATCGATTTTTCTCTCGAAATATTCCACCGTTCCCGACGATTTTTGTGTCCACGAAGTCATCTCGAGATGCTCATCATTTCGGGTATAATCTCGCAGAGTGGATCCCTTTGTAGAGGAAGAAATTAAAGGAAGAGATAAAAGAGAGGAGGTCACGGTTTTTTGCAAGGGAAGAGGGGGTGGAGTTGTGCTTATGGTGTAAATAGGAGGAGTGAAACTTCTCTTATTTATACTTTTCCAAAAATAATTTTTCTTTACTTTGAAAAATTATTATAATCGATAGAAAAGTCAAATTTTCCTTATTTCTATCCTCAAAATTAGATAAAACCAAGCCCTAAATCCTCTCAAAATCCTGAGCCCAAATTGCGACAAAAACCCAAAAAATTAATGAATTTTATGTCCTGAAAATTTAGAAAAATTACTTCCTGACCTCAGAAAATTCCAATTCCAAAGCCAATGGACTATTTAGAATATTTGAATATCAGGTCATAATATTTTCAGATTATTTTGAGCAACTTTTTTATTTTATTTACGGTTCAACTTTGCCTGTGACATTATTCACATGATACTGCCATAAAATCTTATTTAGCATTTTTAACCATCCAAACGACTTCAGATTGGCTTCAAACTTTGCCCAAAATTCTCTCATAATTAATACTACTCGTCGATACATTTAGTGCGACTCGAGTTTCGGAAAGCACTATCCACCCCGGGGTGTACTATTCAGGAGAGTCGGGATTTTTAGGTCATTACATCATATGTAACTACTGATCATTGGGTCACTAATGCTTGGTGCATGCGTATCATATACAAATTTCCCCAATCTTGCCTTATGACCATTAGCCTTAAGTATGCTTAACAAACTAATGACCAAGTTAAGATGGACCCATTAATATGAATTAAATATATCCAATATACCATGGGCTTTAGTATGTTCAACAACCTAATACTAAAGAAAGCTCAAGTTTAACCCATATTAATAGGAGGCTTGCAAGTCTTAATATTATTAAAGGGTTTCTTATTTTAAGTCTCATCATTCATGGTTGGTACATGCTTATGCATTTTTAATAATATTAAATCATGCATTCATATTTAATCTCATTAAATATATATGATTTAGTTATGGACTTTTACTACATTAATTTCTTGAGCCAAGAAAACTAATTTGGGCCAAACCCTAGGTAGTATATATGAATTACAAAATCCAAAAATAAATAATTAAAAATATTTTCTAACTATCTCTTCTTGTTTTGGGCTTTCTTCTTCTTCACTCCTTGCATTTCTTCATTCCTATTTTAATCCTATGTAATCTAATTACATAATCTCTTTGATAGAAAACTTGATGTTACATGTGAAGGTAGTTAGATGAGAAAAGAAATACAATAGAAATAGAGAAAAGGTTGGAACAAAATAATTCATGCAAATGAACAATCGTATTGGTCATAGTCCATAACTAGCCATCATGCCAACCATACACCCTTAACATGTATCCTAATGCATAAGGTTTGAAAATCCTGATTATGGTGTTTAAATAGAATTATAACACTTATAAAACTATTTTGGTTCGTAGTCTTGATTAATTAATTATGCATCCTTGTAATCATAGAGTTTTAATCAACATTAAAAATGTAATTTAATCATTTAATTATATTAGATAACTAAATTACATCCAATCCATTTTAAATTATAGTTATAATCACATTAGAATTCTAATCCAATTGATAGACTACAAGTTAATTTAATTTAGAACTCTCATTCTAATTAAATTAAAAAACAATCCAATTTTGAATTTTTATCCTCATCCTTAACTTTATCCCTGATCAAAATGGATAACAGTTATCCAATTTGAATAGGATAAAGTTAGAATTTTAATTAAATTAAAACTCTTATCTACTTAAAGTTTTCATCCAATTAAAACTCTTATAGTTTTAGTTCAATAGGAATCACATTTCTTGTAAACATAAATTGTTAAGGATTAGGACTCTTATCCATATCTAATAAAATAACATTTATCTAATTAGATTAGGATAAAATTTAATCTTTTAATTTAAATTCAAAGTTATAATCATATTAGAATTCCAAATTCAAATAAAATATTAGTTTCCAATTTTGACTAGGTATCATAAAGTCAATTTGAGCATGCATGTGACATAATTATCATTTTCAATTTTGAAACAAATTTTCAAAAATTAAATTTAATCATATTAAATTCAAAATGATAATTATCACAAAATTCCATAAAATGAAATTTCAATCCAATTAGAATTTTAATTTAATTAAAATTTTCTAAGCAGTACTTTACTAAGAATCGAATTCTAAGCGAACCATAAAATCATTCATAACTCGGCCTCTGAAACTAACCCAAACAACTTTGGATCAAGTCCAACAGCCATTGGTATCATTTTGGACCTGTAATAATGATATTTATCAAACCAAATTAGCCATTTGAGTTAGAGAACCCATGGCCAATTTGTTTGACAAACATCATGATCACAAAGACCAAAACAACGCACAATCTTGACACTCAAGTAAGTTTATTGATTTTGAAAACTTTTACTTTAACTTCACAAATATCATCTATTCATGAATAAACAATTTTGGAATTATTGAAAAACAAATAAAACACATAACACAATAATTGTGCATAATCAATTTTCATACCACTTAAAAATCCATTTATGTTATTTCATTTTTCTTTAATTTTAATCAAATTAATTTGCATCCTCATGGTGTCTAAAATCAAAATCAACAATTTAATTCATCATAAATCTGATTTAGTTACAAGAAATTGCAATAAAATCAAATAAGGACAACCAAAAATTCGAAGAACCCAAAAACACAATTTTTGCGCATAAAATAATTCTATGCACATAAGGAGGATTCTTTTCAAGCATAAATTAATTTAAGCCCTTTTTAATTGATCAAAATCAAAATTTTGATGCTCTAAATCATCTTTAAATCACAATAATATGATCTAAAAAACAAATAAAAATCACAAAACCAATATACACAATTTTGATTATATCATGTATAATAATTGTAATCGTATTTTTCAACCATTTTAATTCCTATGATGTGCACTTGGCTCTGATAACATTGTTGATTTTTGATATAAGCATAGTGAACATTTAAAATTTTTGAAAAATCACAATGAAATTTACACCATAGAAATTAAAAAAATCACAGAAAAAATCACTAAAACAGTTTTAGTGATTTACTGTTTCCATAAGTGATTCCTTTTCTTCTACACCTCACTTAGTCATAGCAAACCACAGTGATTCTCTTAGGAGCACCTCTAAAGTATCTACACAATAATATTAGATGAGAGAAAACTCAAAACTATAGGGGTTAGTAAAGGTTTTGAGATTGGAGAAGAAAAGAAGCAAAATTTGGTTCCTTACACTATAATAGGTTTATGCGTAGAAGCTGAATGTTTGTATTAATTTTGGTTAGCATTTTATAGGACTATTTATATAGGTTAAGTTTTAATAACATTAAATCTAACTTCAAAAACCTTTTCATAAGCCCTTCAAATTGACCACATAAAACTCTATGCATAGAGCTCATTAGATGGCCTATGTGCATAAGCTTTTGAGCCTTTCTCTAGGCAGCTAATTGAGGCCTCTTTAGACCCTAATTAAGGCCAAATCTAGACCTAATTTAGAGACCTCTTGAAACTTAAAAAATTTGTGAAACTGAACTAAATCAGATCCATTTACTAGACCTCCCAAGCCCAACATACTTAACCCAAATTCTAGGTTAAATGTAACCAATTAGGCTCTAAGCTTAATTTTTTTTGTTTCTTTATTTCTCTAATATGTAATGACATCTCATGCCATTAGATACTTGATCAAATGATTCTCATCTTCAATTATTTATACATGTGACCTTATGGGTTTTCGAAGCATTTTGGTAGTACGTAGTGAATTAGAGTCGTAATCTTATTAAATCAATATCAATTTCTAAATTAATATTTCACTTACGTACAAGTCAAAAGAGTTATCTAGCCATACATCATAACTACCTAAGTGTCAAAAAGTCAATTGGTTTGACTTAACATTTCCATATACAGTTATAGTGCAATAAACTCCTTTCACCATCTTTTGTCTCATCTAAGTTTGAGTATAGACTTGTGTCAACTCAATGCTTAAATAAGTATATTTAATTAATCCCTGAACATGTTAGTTCTATTAGTTTTGTCTTTATTCCAAAATTCCCTTTGTGAACTCATTCACACTTAGCATTTTACTTTGGCCAAAGTTTCATGAATAAAGACTACTCATCAGAACTGTCAGATAAACTCCCTACTATAATCTGGGATGGTGAATCCTTTATTAATCACTACCCTATCTTTAAGTATTTCATGACATATCTAAGCACCTAGCCATGTATACTTCTTGTTTGAAGTAAAAACTTTAGAGTCAAAGTATATACCATACTTAAGATAATTAGTAGTCTTAAGTTTAAGGATACTTGCACCACTTATATGATGAGATACTTTCAATAACATAGATTAAGTATCCATGTGAACATCTCATGTTGGATCTATAATGAACTTACTTCCCAAGCAAGCATCCACATATCAACTCCAAACATCTCTATGCTTATAACTTGTGAGAACTACTGCTTGACCTAGTCAAGAAGTATAACATGTGCTGGTCTATCCGTATTAATAATGCCTCATCTTGTTAGTATTATGACTAAGGATAATTTTAGTATTGTCACATTTGCATGCAATAAGAATCTCATATCATGAACACTTAATGATTTTCTTTGCACTATAATTGTATACTAGAGACTTTGTAACATGGCTTAACATTGTAAACAACTATAAATAATATATAAAAGTATTATAATATAAAGAAGTGCCTTTTTATTGATAAATAATGTTTAAACATACATGGATACAACCCCTATTGCATGTGCTTTAGGGCATACAACTAACAATATTTCTCTTTAAAAGTTATTTTCTAACTTAAGCAACGAAGTGTTATCTTCAAAGACCATGTTGTGCTTTGATATATCCTTGCAATTATTCTCTTAATTTTTAATAAAGCATAAATTGTTAATGTTGTGCAAATGTGTTTTATTTACTTAATTCATAACAATTGTGTATTGTGAATTTATTAAAATTAGAACAATCGAGATAAAAACTAATAATATGTGATGGGCATAAAAAAGAAATAATTCTCAAACCCACAATCTTTTTTGGTTTACTTCCTAGATTGACCACCGAGGTAGCGATTCACACTCACCCAAGTAAACTACCTCATGGGTAACACTCGAGCTCAAGTCTTAAGTTGAATGGGAACATGCCTTTTTAGAGGCTTGTTTTAATCTATCCTACCTCGGTTAAGGTACCTCTAGATACATAAGAGCTGTATGATCAATCTAAATAATTATTTTAAAATCTATTAGATAAAATCTAAACTTCTCAAAAGTATACGTACAACTAATAGTTTTTTCTCAATGGTAATGTAATTCATTATGGCGCAGTTAGTATATGACTGGCATAATAAATAACATGGAATATTTTATCTCTTTACTATCTTAAAATAGCTCCCACAACTTAGTCATTGGCATTACAAATTAGCTCAAGGAGATTGGTCCAGTCAAGTGTAACTACAATTGGTGCACTGATCAATCTCTACTTTAGTAAATTAAATGCCTGCAAGCAATCATCATTAAAGAAAAAATTAGTATCCTTTGTCGCACCTAACTCTTTCATGCGATCTTACTCATTTCCTTTCTAGAGGTTAAAAAGGGAGTAGGTGTACTATGGGAGGAGTCACCGCCAATCGTTTTAAGTGCGATTGGGCACTATATTTGATTCATATTTAAGGGCTCGAAATGGGTCATATACAAGGAAGGTATTAGACACCCTGTATATATTTGTTTATGATGAGAGTTGCTGGATTAATAATTTATTTAAAATTTTTAATACATTTAAAATTTTAGTGATTTTCTTATTTATATTTTTTAAAATGACTAATCATCATTTTTATTCTTTTTCTATGGTATATTGATTTATATAAACATAGTGAAATAATTTAGATGTCAATAAAATTCATTGATTAAAGTTTCCTTTATATAATGAAACTTATTATTAAGTGTTTTAATCAATCCTATCTACATGCTTTAAAATTTATCAAACATTTATATTTACATATCATTATTCTCTAGGTTTTTAGATAGATGATGTATTAAATATTATACTTTTATTTTTTTAAGAATATTGTTTCCTTTTATTTTATCGAAACTCCTTAAATTAAAAAACAATCATTGTAAATATTATTTATGATTTCTAACATATATAATTCTACTTTTTTTTTATTTATAAAAATTAGTGCCTCAATTCTTGAATAAATTTTAAGAATTTAATTCTTTGGTCTTATTATTAATAATTTAAAATTTCGAAGTCTGGTTTATATTTAATAGTAATACCCTAAATTGCTTTTTATTTTTTTATCTTATTATATATAATGTCTTTGTTAATTTTTGAATTACCTTATAACAATTAACTAACTAAATAAAAATGCTTATAAAATGCATCCTCAATAATGAGATTCTTCCTTTTTTTAAAAAAAATAATAATTTGAAGAATGTAAATATATATTTCAGAGGCTAAACTTATAAAGCTAGCTTATTTGTGAATTTCTCTACTAGATTCTCCTATTTATAATTGCTTTGAATAATTTAACACTTCATAATTAGTTTCATTTTTTATTTTTTAGTTATGAAATCTTGTGATCTATCTAGTTTTAATATTTCTCATTTTCATATGTTTATAAAAAGATGGATAATTTTAATATATAAATCAATTTGAAAGGATTTAACTATAATAAACATTATTTACATTCATTCTTATAGATTATCATACCTATTTAAAATTTTATTTTTTCTCTTTAATAAGTTTTGATTTATTTTTTTAAAACTAAAATATAACTTATTCATTTTTACAATTGTAAATAGATGATCCTTATTTTAATTAAAGATTAGATTTTTATTTCTAATTTATTATTAGCTTACATGATTTTTAGATAGTTTATTTTTAAATAGTTAAAATTAAGCAATTACATATAGTTGAATTATTGATAAATATAAAGGCTAATTAATTTAGATTATATTTTTATTTATGAAAGGACGAAAATACCCCTAGTTAGAATCTAATTAGCTAAAACCCTAAAGGTAAATAAGTCTTTTACACCATTTAGGCCCCCATATAAAAGCTTAACATGTTCTCTCTCCTCTCCCCTTTTTGCTTCTGCCAACTGCGCCATTTATTCTCCTCTTTTCTCATTCATTTCTTCATTTCCTTTTTCTCATCTTTTCTTTTTTTTTTTTTCGTTCTTCTTTCCTTAATCTGTTGCCCCTTTCTTTTTTTCTTTCTCTCCTTTATCTCCTCCAAATCAAATATCCAAACAAAAGATCTATTTTTTGTAACGATCCAAAAATTTCAACTCTCATGAATAGTACTTATCGGGATGAATAGTGCTTCCTAAAACCCGAGTCACACTAAGTGTACTGACGGAGAGTATTAATTACAAGAGAATTTTGAGCAAAATTTGAAGTCAATTCGAAGTCATTCAGATAGTTAAAAACTCTAATTAATATTTTACAGTAATGTCCTATGAATAGTGCCATAGGTAAGCTGAACCGTAAAATAAATTAAAAGTTGCTCAAAATAATTCAAAAATATTACAACTTGATATTCAAATATTCCGAATAGTCCAATGGCTTTAGAATCAGAATTTTTTGAGTTCGAAAACTATTTTATCCAATTTTCGGGACATAAAATATATTAATTTTTTGGGTTATTATCAGAATTTAGGCTTGAGATTTTGGAAGAATTTAGGGATTGGATTTATGAAATTTTAGGGATAGAAATGGAGGAAAATCGATATTCCTATCGGTTAAAATAATTTTTTGAAGCAAAGAAAAAAATTATTTTTGAAAAGTATAAAAAGGGAAAAATTATCTTCCTTCCCATACACACCACAAACTCTCCTCCTCCACCCCTTTCCTCCAAAAATCCACCCACCTTCCTCTCTCCCTTTTCTCCTTTGATTTCTTCCTCCATGGAGGGACCTATTCCGTAAAATTATACCCAAAACGACGAGCATTCCGTGGACATCAAAATCGTCGAGAACGGCGGAGTATTTTAGGAAAAAAATTGAGAAGAATTCTAAGGTGAATAGTAACATTTTCTCTCTTTGGTTTTACTTTTTCACAAATTTTATTTTTCATGGGCCCCTTGGGTGTTATAAAGCATATATCTAGGCTCAAAATATTTTTTCAACTTCTAGATTTTTTTATATTAATTTTTTATTTTCGTGCCCTTTTGTATTCTAGGTGAAATGACAACCCGAGCCTCTTGAGGTAAGGAGAAGGCCTAGGACGACTTTGAGGGTCCCATACGACCTTGTTGGGTATGTGTAATCACTTTAAATTGGCTAAAATTTGCATTTAATGATTATGTGCATTATATTCATAATTGTAATTAATGGTATAAATGTATGAAAATACAATAAATGCTATGATTGTAATTTATGATGAATGGAATGATTAAATGCATTAAATATGATGTTTTAGTGTGTTGTTAATTGATGGAATTATATAAATATTGATCTTAAGTTATTAATGCATTATGCAGGATAAAAACTGATTATGCCATTTTGTGTGTTGTATGCCTAGAAATGTGTGCGTATGGTATTTTTATGATTCGAACATGTATAATGGATGCAAGGTATAATAAAATGCCATGGAGTGACTTGATATATATATGTGCAGCATTATGCCCACTTAAGCTGATAAATGCGAGAATGAGTGTGTGCATGTTCTTATCGACGTGAAAATATCGTATGTGCATGTATGCGATGTACTAATATGCTTAAAATGAATTTTTGACATATAATGGATATATATATGCTATAAAGGCATGATGAGGCAATGTATGACAATTAGTATGTAAATATTGAAAAATGCCATAAAATGGTTATTTAAATCGATGTTTGTATTTTTGTGTGACATATTGATAGGTTGTTGTATTTCGATGCCATTACACCTCTGAAATGAATCCTACGGGTGTAATAGACATTAATAGACCTAAGTTGGCCAAGTGTATATGTGTAGGCCATGCAAAGGTGCGATGAGGCCAATGGTGTTTTTAATTAATATTATATTCTAAAAAGGTGAAATTAGTTAATTTGACACATAATGACATGTTTAATGATGCTTATATAGTTAGACAATCTAGTTTGGATAGGTTGACCGATCAACTAGGATTATAGCGGCTGTTAACATACCTTTGGGTATGAGACCTATGGGTTATTGATTTACATGCCAACAAGCATGAGAGCCTTCGGGCTTCAGTTTGATTATGCATCTGAGGATGTAAGACCCTTTGGGCCTAAGTTTACGTGCCAATGGGTAGGAGAGCTTTCGAGCCTAAGATTTATGTTATTCAGTCTTGCTTAGTTATCTTATTAATATAGGCAATAGTTAAACAATTTAAATGGCTTAAAAATGCAGAATTTGGTTTTATATGCTAAATGACACTAATATGTGATATACGAACATAATAAGGCCTAATGACTTAAAACTAGTCTTAAAGTGTTTAAATGTGTTTATTAGCACTTAAATGGCTTTAAATGATGAATGTATGTTAATTTTACTCAAAAAACTTGTATGGGAAATAATGTCTTTATATGACCTGTAAGGTGACTATAAGCTATAAGCGCATTCCTTAAGCTTACGAGTAAAGAATTGGCTATTTTGAAGCTTGGTAAGTTTCTTAAATAAATTCTTATCATGTGGGAACTATTAATGCTGTGATTATGATAATGATGTGAGAAGAGCCTTAGGGTGATTTTGGACTTTATGACTTAAAACACCTAATATTATATTCCTTGTAATGTATGTTTAAGGTATGGTAGCTTACATGCTTATAAGATGATGATATGACCTATATTGTGCATTATAGCCTATTAATGTGTGTTATATGAAGTTATGGTATATTTTTGGCATTTTGGATATGTAAAGGCATGGTTATTGCTTGATATGTGTATATTTGTAAATAAGTTATTGAATATGCATGTTTGTGTTTTTAAAACCGAAAATGGCTTGTGTGCATTTATGGAAATGTAATAATAAATCTTTTTACAAGTTGAAGTGATTACACCACTAAGCAAAAGCTTAGTGCATTGCTTGTTTGCAATGTGTAGGTAACAAGGCAGCAGATTAGAGCCAAAGCTTTTGCATATCAGGAGAAATGAAGATAACTCCTGTGTGGGTATTTTTGTACTCTTTTCGTAATAGTAGTGATGATGTAAATGTAATGTTTAAATAGTCAATGTGTTCTTGTGATCCCAGAGGGATTAGGTTTAATGTGTGTTTTGCAGCGAGTTTTTGTATCAAATATTTAAACTATGGATTTTGATTTCTGCTTCTCACATGTTATGTGTTGATTAATGATTTTGCATGTGAGATTGTTGATTGTGGAGAGCCTGAGGCTCATTGTGTTTATGTTGTGATTTGAAGGGTCAGGAGGACTCATTTGAGTTGGAAATGAATGTATTGATGATATAGAATTGTTTTTAAACAAGTAAAAATTTGGGAAAGTATTCCAGTACAGCCGTTATACTACTGAATTTTTGACACGGTGACCCTAATATTTACCTCGATTTGCATGTCAAAAGGTTTTTGATATTTTATTTCATTTTTTAGTCAAGAAATGTTTCCTTATATAAAAATTTTAAATTTTAAGTAATTTTGAATAACGGATCTAGATATCATTTTGCATGCGCATGTCTCTATTCAGATTCGGTGTACAAATCGGGCGGTGAGCGCCACATTTTTACCCTTTTTTTCTGATTTTTCTTGCACTGGCAAGCACTCGACTTCAACCCTCTTCTCTCACTGCCATTAAACTCCTCATATCGAAAATGCCGCTCTCCTCTGCCGTTGCCCCCACCCACAATAGCTTTCTCCTTTTTAGCAGCCATGTACTCTTTCTCTCTATTTACTCTTTTAGTTTTCCCGATCTCTCATTACCTTTTTTATTTCTTTCCTTTTTGCGACGTTTTTTTTCTATGTTTCTTATCTTGCATAATAACTGAAGTTTATTCTTGCTTGTCTTCCTCTTATTTTGATTTTTGTCTTCTAATTTTTTGAGTTCAACTGTATGTTTCTATGTATGTAATCTAATTACTGATATTTTTATCCTGAATCGCTTAGATGCAGACGCGAATTGATTCTAGTCTCAAGTTTTCTTCAACGAGCTAATTATTTTATCGCTGCTAAGCTAAGTGGATCTCTTTTTTTTTTTTTTGTTGTTTGTTAAAAAATGTTTTCTAGACTAATTTTTTCGTTGATAATTTTTTACTCTAAGTGACTGATTCATTGATTTTGCAGTACTGCTTTCTTACCTTTTTATTCCATGATATTAGAGTTCTGGATTGCATAACTCTGAAACTTTAGTTGAGCATTTAGTTTCTAAAAATCATTGTTGGGCATTTTATTTCTTAAGGCTTACAAGCTGTTTTTATTATTTTTAAAAGATTTTCCTTGAAACTTTGGTGATTTGCAATTCCATGCTTACCATATATTTTTTTTTAACATGATTCATTAATATTTGGCTTTAAACTGCATTTTACCTTACAATTTGCTACCTTTAATATTCTTGATGTTGCTTGAAAATTGCAATTGATAATATTATTTATATAGCTATTTTTTGTACGTTAGCCTTGAATCTAAATCTTATAAAAGTGTAATTCATATCCTTAAAGTTCCCTTCTGTACATACCTATAAATATTTTATTTGAACATATAACTCTTGTTAAAATGTTATTATTGTATTATGACTTATGGCCCTAAAAATTTAATGTAATATGCTATGTCAATGAATTCAGCTCTAATTATGTTACTTAGGATAATAATAGTAATCCTTAGCAACTGAGTTTTTGAATTTAGAATGAAGATTTAGTTTGTCATCATAAAAATTATTTGGTTTTAAATTTATATTTTAGTTTTTCTTGGGTTAGATCTTAAATCTTCTTTATCATTTTGTGAATTTCCATTCCTTTACTATTTAAACTTCTACTGATGTCGTTGAAGTCCTCACATCTATATGTCTATTATGGTTGTAGCTTGACTTTTATATCTGTTCTATGATTCATTTTTACTATTTTAATATATTGGTCATGCATTATATAATTTTTATTTGAGGATATGTGATGATATGTTCTATACTTTTCTCGAAAATTTATGTGATATTAAAATTATGCTATAGGAATTGAGAACTAAAAATTCTTGTGGTTTATGACTTTCATGTTTAAACTAGAGACTTATATTTAACTATTCATTTGATGACTTATTTTTAGATGCCTGAGTTGGAATTTATTATCCATGTTATTGATATTTAAAGATCTTTGTCTTTGCTTGGGATTTTCTTTACTTATATTTTTTATTTTTTTATTTATGAGTTCACTTAATGAGGACTTTATTTAGTTTAGGTAGTGCTTAGTTGGATATTGCATTTTAAAACCCTATTTTTGAATATTAGTAGATGAGGATATTCTTAATGAATTAATTATCAAAGTTATTATTTTTATACATCTTTAATTTAATTTTTGTTTTGTTTTTGTTTGACTTTTGAGTTCTTATTTATATAATCTTTTAGAAAAAAGTTCCCGATTAAATTCATAAGCTGGAAAACTACAGTGTTGATTACCCTTCTACTTGGTTAAGGTAAATTCTAATTTTTTTTCGAATCTAAATTCATGTTAAATTTACGTTTAATATTTTTTGATTTATGCATGTTAGCAATATCTTTATTTGTTTTTATATGATTTCCATAGTCTTTTGTGAATTGAGTGTGCTTTAGTTTGAAATTACTAAATTTTCTAAGAGCACCACTTACTCATATACATTATGTGAAAAATCATGGTTTTGAATAATATCAAGTTATCTAGACTTTAAACTTGTTACTTTATTTGAAGTAGATTTATACTAGTTTTAAAGCTTTGATTGGTTTATTCTTTGTGGCTTTGCATACTCCTAATAAATTGATATACTAAATTACGTTGTTTATTTCACTACTTATTTTTTTATTTTACTAATAGGTTTGTTTGTTTAAGAATTCTAGATTATTAAGCTTGATTTTTAAGGTATGGACAAAGGATAATCTTTATGTTTCGGGTCCACATATGCTACCTATTTCACATTTTAATGTTCTAGGGTCTTTTGTTTAAGTTTGTCTACTAATTTGCCTATTCTTTTGGTTTAAATTTCTTTTAAATTACTAGGAGCCTTATTCGTTTTATTTTATGCTTGGTTAAGCCCTTTTAATAAACTACTTTCTTTTATTCAAACTTTAGTATCTTTATTAACTCTCTTGAGATTTTATTTCCTTTTCTGCTAACTAATATTGCACTATTCTTCACATATGTTTATTGATTCTAAATTACAATAATGTATTTATATTTTTTTGTTTACCTGATAATTTTTATTAGGTTAATTTAGGAATTACAAGATTTTATGATTTTTATTTATTTAATTCTGCTAATATATGGACCTTTTGTTGTAATTTTGATTCTTTTGAAATATAGCATGTTTCCTATAATTTGATGATGCTTAGATTAACTCTAATGTATTATTTCATGTATTTTATCTACTTGAACAATGTGTTTTGGGTTGTGATCTTATAACTGGTTGACCATATGGTATAACGATGAGTCTTTCTTTATATTGCCACTGTACCTTTATATATTTGTGTAAAATATATTCTTGCCATGCTGATGTTTATTGATAACATGGCTTTACTGAAAGTTATTATCTATCTATATAGATATTCAACCTTTCTTTATTATATTTTAATAACTCATTATATTTGTCTTATTCGAGGTATATTATAATTTGTTATTTCGAATAGAATTGATAACTCTACTTCTTAGGTGACGCCAATAACTGTCGACTTAATTCCTATTCTTATTATCTTTAGTTAATTTAGAATTGATAGCTGATATGAATATTGATTGTCCCATGATTTGAATATTCTATTATTATGTGGTTGTTTATTCCAAAGAGGTATAATTTTCATACTTTAAAAAAAAATTTAAGGATAAATATCAGGATTATTTAAAAAAAAATGGTTTGATAAGTCTATCAAGATTTCCAATTTCTATTTTTCTACGAGTTGAACCTAATGCTGGGTTCTGGTTCTTTTTTTTATTGGTTTCTTTTTATATTACACTGAAATTTTTTTATTTCAAATTATTCTAATATTTATACATAAAATTTGGGGACCAAAAATTACTTTTCGAACCTCAACTTTTTTTCTTTTGGATTCCCTATTTGTATTATTTTATAGCTTGGTTCTATAGCTGTTTTATATCTCTAATTGCATGAAATACCTATTCATTTCTTAATGGTTTGAATGTATATTTGACTTGTTTGATTAATGACCCACTTAGATGCTACTATAACCTATATCATTATTGGTTATCTACATTATTTAACTCTCTACTATACCTTTTAATCATGTTATATTATTGCTTCTTATGAGTTTACCTATCTCAAGATTTAAGTAGTTTTAAAGTTTATACTAGAATATAATTTATTCTACTCAACTTTTTAGATGAATTCCTCTGATTATTAAACTTCATTTTTCATCTTGTTTAATCGATTTAGAATGAATTATAACAAAATTTTGGCTAGATTTAAATATAGATTCATTTGTAACTTCTGTTATTTTTAATTCTTTTCTATGAATTTATTCCCTTATGTTGTTTTAACATTTAGCTTTTTTATTTTTTATTCCATAAGTAATGGTAGAAGTTTTCAATTCTTAATAGAATGGTTCTTTAAAAATTCAGGTTCCTTTAGTTTTTGGTTTATGATTCTTTGAGTTTACCCTTTTTTTTTTATCCCTCTTCTCTATTTAGGCATGCAAAAGTTTACTCTTTTTATATCTCATTTTCATTCATTTGCTTAAAGACTTGCTTTATAAAACCTAGAGTATGACACCCTTTAAATGTGACTTCAAGATGTTTTGTGTCTTAGCCTTCAATACGACTTTACATTTGTGTGAAAGGTATCTACTTTAAATTTTGTTATGGGAAAAATTTAATATCATTTATGTATTATATGCCCATTTTAGCTTCATAACTATTATTTGGTGTCCAAAAGGAAAAAAAAATGTTTTAATTTTTTTTATATCTTCGGATCTGCAGTAACCATGACTTGTGTTTTACTATTGCTTCTATACCTATCTGTATGTCTACTGTGATATTGATTTTTTTGGTTTGTCTAATCTTTTTTACTTGTAGGTTGAGTTTAGGATTGAAATAATCATTTTTATTTATTTTGATTTCTGTTTGATGTATTGTTGAACTGGAAGTTTTACTTTGTATTGTTCCCCAGACCAGATTCTTCTAAATTTACTGTTTATGCTAATTTAATCCTTTTACTAAATCTTTGGGATCCATTGTTAGAATTCTATAAGTCATCTCTTTTAACTTATTCTTGAGGGAATTTATTTATGTGTGAAATTATATTTC
The DNA here is from genome assembly GCA_948208565.1 of Hura crepitans. Classification (NCBI taxonomy): domain Eukaryota; kingdom Viridiplantae; phylum Streptophyta; class Magnoliopsida; order Malpighiales; family Euphorbiaceae; genus Hura; species Hura crepitans. The sequence continues at coordinate 13,423 of CANXYI010521378.1, read as the reverse complement.
TTTTACTTTTCTTCTACTTAAACAATGCTTGATCATTGTATCATTTCTAGAATTATAAATTTTAGTTTAAAGATTTAATTTTCCTTCTTAATATGAGACTCTAGGAACAAAGGGTAATATCTGTTTCTTAATACTATTTAATCCTTAATCTTATTACTAGTTTTAAGAAAAAAAGCCAATCTTGATTTTTGTATTTTGCTACGTTATATTTTATTCTATTAAAGTTACTACTGTTGTATCTTTGCTGCATTTAAGTAGCCTAGTTTAACTGGTATATAAACTTATTTTAACAGTTACCTAAAAATGATTTTTTTTTATTTTTTAGGTATCTTCATAATTTATTACGATTTATTTCTATGGCTAATCGAATATCTCTTACATATGTTATTTATTAGTCTTACTTTCTATCATGTTTAAATTTCATTGGAATTACACTACTTTTATTTCTATTTTTATCTGCTGAATTTCAATTTAATATCTTAATAACCTTCATATAATTTATGTCTTTACATGCAGGCATGGTTCTTATATTTCATATCAAGTGAAAGAAGTTAGGCATCATCAAGCTTTTTGATTCTCTTCACTTAACAGATGTTAAGTTCCTTCCCTTTCCTGTTCACCTTTCTATTTTAAGTCTACTATATGTTTGAGATATGTGTGCTGATAGAAAAGTATATAGGACTCACTTTTATGTGTTTACTTATTTATTTGTGGTTTGAATTCGTATAACTCCTAACCCCTACTTACTCGTTAACCTTGCTCTTTATATATTAACATTTGAGTAAAGCTTCCCCTTTTCAACTTGTGTCGTTATTTATTCTCATTCTTATCTCTATTTTTTAGTGATTGATGAGAATAATTAAACTCCATTTTTGAGATTTAAATGTTTTTTTTTTTGTTTTGAAACTATATTCTCCTTTATATTTTGAAAGACTATCATTTTTTCAAGAATCTTTAAGCTCATTTTCCTATAAGTATTTTTCTAATTTTTACTCATCAAATTTTAAAATAAGATTTTTATGTCCTAGGATGATTGGGGCTTTAAAGAACTTATTGTTTTAGATTTGCTTAAATGTTTTATCTATTCCTAAAATGTTTGGCAATATTTACTACATATTTGCTATGAAGTATTTGGTCTATTGGTAGCTTATAAGTTCCCTGTTTCTAGCAAAGTTGGCTAAAAAAATAGGTAGCTTATGATTACCATGCCATTTTTAGTATTCTTTTGTCAGATACTAAAAGGGTATGGTTTGTTGCCCAATCTAATATTTTATAAACTAATCTTATTAAGGCATTAAATAGTTACCCATTTTAGGAATAGGATGAATATTTGTGTTGATCTAAAGTAATAAAATGTATAAGTATTGATTTGAGGACCATATTTCATTCTATTTTTTAAGACTCTCTATTTAAATAAATTAATTTCAGCACAACACATAAGCTTAAAACCCTCAGATCATTACTAACCCTTTCCACACATCATAAAAATCAAACCTGACTTTTATAATGCATATAGAGATGGATTACTTGGCAATAAGTATATATAAATAAGATGATTAAGTACATCAAAGAGTGACCTCCCTTAATATTTGAAAATCAGTTTCTGAGTTCAAAATATTAAAGTGAAATCATCTAGGATTAGGAAAATTACTTTGTGTTTTTATTGTTGGAATCTTGTTGAAGGATGTATTTTTCTCTTTCTTTACTTTTCTTTTCTTTTTCTTTTCTGCTACACTTTTTTCTCAGCACAACATTTTTATTTTTTCGTGTCCCTCTTTTTTTGCTTTTTTTTCTTCCCCCTCCTAATTAATGCTCTGAACTACACCTTATATAACCATTCTTTTTATTGTTCATTTTTGCTATTATAATAGCCTCTTTAACTCAGCCTAATGCTACAGGAAAAGATATTTTTCTTGCTTTTCTAGAGGGCAGCGTATAGAAATGGCTTTACCTTTTCACTGTATAATACATTGAGCCTTCTGAGCTGGATGATTTGGTCTAGGTGCTGACAATGGACTATAGGGCCTATTTGATGTAGTTTAGATTATTGAGTCTAGGTATTCAAGCCCAATAGTCTTTTTTCATTTTTTTTGTATATATTCTAGAATATGCATTTTGTGTCTGTATAAAATTTTTATTTGTCATTTGCAATTATTATTATTTTTTAGAATTATATTTAGTTAATTTTTTTTGTTTATATCAAATTTTATTTTATTATTATTTTGTTTAAGTTGTTATTTACGTAATGATAATTAAATATCATTATCGTATCCTAACCTGATCATTTGCAAATAATAATAACAATCATAATAACAACAACAACAACAACAACAACAATAATGGATAATAATAGCAATAATAATAATAACGATAATATTTTATGTATACTTTATAGATGATAATATTAGCATAGCACTCTCATTTTCCAAATATAAATGAAATAAAAAGTTATCTTATAGCATGATTTAAATATTAATTATAATTAAATTTTATCTTTTATCATTATTTATTAAACTTAGATGAAAAATGGGTATCTACATCCTCAACTAATAAATTAGATAAGGGTTTAGCAATTTTGGAAAATTCCTTGATGAATCTCTTATAAAATCTTGCATGACCAAGGAAACTTTTAACAACTCTAATATCCTTAAGTGGTGGCAACTTCTCAATCACCTTTACCTTGGCCTTATCCACTTCAATACCCTTTTAGAAAATTTTATGCCATAGTATAATTCCCTTATTGACCATGAAGTGGCATTTTTTCTAATTGAGCACCAGGTTGGTTTCTTCACAACTCTGTAAGACTAAAGATAAATTTTACAAACATGTCTTAAATGTTAGTCATAAATAGTAAAGTCATCCATAAAAATTTTCATAAATTGCTTAATCATATCATGAAAAATAAGCATCATACATCTCCAAAAAGTAGCAAGTGAAATTGCAAAGACCAAAAGGCATATGCTTATAAGCAAAAGTGCCATAGGGGTAAGTAAATGTTATCTTTCTTGGTCCTTAGGTGTAATGGGTATCTGAAAGTAACCTAAATAACTATCGAGAAAACAATAAAAAATATTATTAGCTAGCCTTTCTAGCATTTGATCCATAAAGGGTGAAAGAAAATGGTTCTTCTTAGTAGCTGAGTTCATTTTCCTATAAGATACATATACTCTCAACCTAGTCATAGTCCTAGTAAGGATCAACTCATTTTGCTCATTGGCCACTACAATTACACCACTTTTTTGTAGGCACTACTTACACAAGACTTACCCAAGAACTATCAGAATTAGGGTAGATAACATATACATAAAGTAACTTAACTATCTCCTTTTTAACTACCACTTGCATTATGGGGTTAAGTCTCTTTTATGGCTAAATGTTGGGCTTGTAATCATCTTCTATTAAGATACTATGCATACAGATGCTAGGATTTATCCCTTTCAAATACGATATTTTTGATCCAATAGCTTTTATATATCCCTTTAAGACCTCATTAGTATTTCTTTTTGTGAAATTGTTAAGGACGTAGAAATAATAATAGGATAAGAATCATTTTCAAGAAACATATATTTGAAATGACTGGGTAATGGTTTAAGTTCAAGGGTTTTCTCATCCTAAAGAGGATTATAGGAATCCTCTTGTTTCTCCTTCTCTTTATCAATGGTCAACTCATTTTCCAATTCTTAAGCTACCTCCTTCAAAGCTGGATCATCACTTTCAGTAGTGATTAGTTGTACTAGACATCTCTCCAAGCTATCTTCCCTAAGCCTTTCCTCCTAAAACTCATCTATAAGAATATTAACACAATTAAGGAAATAACATGATTCATCAATAGACTCTAAAAGATACTTTATTGCTTTGTTCATATCAAAGTTTATCTGCTCATCATTCAATTTCAATGTCAATTTCCCTTTATATACATCAATTAAGGCTTTAGTACTATTGAGAAATAGCCTTTTAAGGATAAGTAACATCTCTTTATCAATTTTTATATTCATTACCACAAAATTCATAAGCAAGATAAACTTGCCAACCTTTAAAAGAGATCCTCCATAATTCCCTTAGGCTTTTTGATAGATTTATTATCTAGTTATAGGTACATTGCAATCTCCTTAAAGCCTCCTAAATTAAGCTTCTTACATATAGAAAAGGGCATTAAATTTATACTAGCACCAAGATCACATAATGCCTTACTAACATGTAAATCACCCAATTCACAAGGTAAAGTAAAACCCTCTAGATCCTTAAGTTTAGTAGGAAACTTATTTTGCAAAATGGCTTTGCAACTCTCAGTTAGATAAATTATGCAACAATTTTCCATCATTTTCTTCTTAGAAAGGATATCCTTCATTAATTTGGCATAATGAGCCATTTGGGTCAAAGCATCAGCAAATTGAATATTAATATGAAGTTTCTTAAAAACTTCCAAAATTTTAGCAAATTGTGAGTCCAATTTATCCTTTCTAACTCTATCAAGGTAAAGAAACTTACTAATATCAACAATATTGATAGAAGTGCCATAAGTAAACTTGCCTTTTCCAACTCTCTTAGATTCAAAATTAGGTGGATTATTACTTACCTCCTAATGGGTGGATGCTTTTCCAACTTCATTCTCTTTATCTCTTAAGTCACTAAGTTCCTTTCCATAATAGATTGTGATGGATTAAACTTGCTCTCTTGGGTTCTTTTTAGAATTGCTAGGCAATGACCATTGATTTTCTACCTAAGATTGTAGTAGCCAATTGACCAATCTATACCTTTAAATATCTTATTAAAGCTTTCTAATTCTTTATAACAGTATCTTGATTGTTCATTCATGCTTCTATGGTACTGATAAATTTGGTCATTAAGTCTTTTAGTCTCAGTTCCTTCTCTTGTTATAGTTGAAGCCAAAACCCAAGTAGTTGTTGTCTTGACTAGCTATTATTGTTCCAAGATAAATTTGGATGATTCCTCTAGCCAGGATTATAGTGATTGTTGTATGGATAATTTTATCTTTTGTAGTTCAATACATCATTCACTTGATTAGAGGCAGTTGCATTCACTTGGTTGTCTTATTCATTAACAAAAATTAAAATTAAAAATAAATCTCAAAGTAATATAAGCAAAATAGTGAAATCAAAAACTTTGATCCCCAATAATGGCACCAAAAACTTGATGCTAAGCATGACAAATATATCAATCAAGTGATATAATGGACACCAAAGTATCTAAATATCATCCCACAACGATCAAAATATAACCCAAAATCAATTTACTTTTTTGTTAAGCATTATTTCAGAAAATTTATAGTTAAGGAAAACAATAAAGTAAAAATAATTAAATCAACCAAGGCAAAATCAATTATTAAATGAATCATGATATTGAGGCTTGTTAAGGAAATATATCCTCTATAGACAATTATAGACATAATTAAATCATAACATATTAATTCATTTAGAAAACTCAACATAAACCAAACCACCCAATTTCAAAAACTAATATTAAGAAAAACCTATAATTCTAGTCTAGAAAATTAAAGATTAATTTGTATCTATTAAGTTAATAGAACAAATTTCTAAAAATAATTCACAAATCCCTAAGTTCATATAAAATTAACCTAATCATTCATCTACCTAAAACATTGTAATGCCTGAAAAAATCTGGCGTTATGAATAGTACTTCCCGAGAAGTGAATAGTATTTCTAAAGGCCGAGGCCCTAATTTTACTGAATGAAAGTATTAATTATAATATAATTATGGATGAAATTTGAAGTTAAAATAAGATTATTTAGGTGATTAAAAATGACGATTAAATTTTATGGCATTGTCATATGAATAGTGACATAGTTTTAGTTAAACTATAAAATTATTAAAAGTTGCTTAGAAAATTTTGAGATTTATACAATCTAATATTCAAAAATTCTAATTAGCCTGTTGGCACTAGAATTAGAATTTTTAGAGTTAGGAAGTATTTTTACTAAAATCAGGTAATATAAAAGTGTAGCGATTTAATTTAATTTTTCTCATTTTTTGAGCTTCGATTTTTAGAGGTTTATGGGGCCTAAACTAATTTAATTTATGCATGTTAATTAAGCTTAAAGAGAAGAAAAAATAAGAGGAAAAAGAGAGGAGACAAATGAAAATAAATGGCTTTTTTTCAAGAAGTATAAAAATGGTCAAAATTTTTATTTTTTGGTCAAACCTCACATTTTCTTCTCCTCGCCCTTTTCTCTTTTTGCTGACACCAATAACGGGGGTTCCGTCCATTATTGACTTATCTTCCCTCAATTTTACATTGTTTTGCTCTGTTTGATCATAAGTAATGAGCCTCTACGACCTCTAGAGCTCATTTCGAGTAAGAAATTCGAAGGAAATTAAAGGATTTTGCACGATTTTAGGCTTGATAAATAGTGACGATGTAACACCCCTTACCTATTTCTACCTGAAATAGGCAAGGCGCGTCACTTCCCACTGAGGTCACCCATCCTAAGATTTCCCCAGGGGCCACTCATTTAACTCCTCCTCTTGTTTGACCAAAGTTGACTAAATTTGTTCTTTACCTAAATTTGATCACTTATTCTGTAATTACATCCTATTTTGTTTTGCTACAAGTTCCCTCGGACACTACCAGACACGTTCAAAAATTCAGGCAGCATAACGGCTGCCCTGGTTCCTAACCCAATCAAACCTACAGAGAAAATACATTTCTATTTCAAAAACCATCCTTATTCCACCTCTGGACCCTTTGGTCCTCCAGAATTAACCATCAACACAATATCATCACATTTAATTACACACAGGGTCATAGACCCATCAACACATAGAAGTATACCAAGAAAATAACCATTCATTTCATAGCACTGTATTTTCGTACTAAATTCTACTTCCCATTCTACCTATATACATACATGAGTGCAATACACTATACATACATAACTCAACAGAAAAGGAATATACCAAAAGACTGGGACAGCTACACCAATGCTGACCCATACTCTGCTCGCAACTTGCGCATCGAATACCGATACGCTGAGTACTAGACTCAGTGGTGAAGTAACATAATTATATTATGTCTCATGCAATAAGCAACATGCAAGGCTCATTCATTCATTTGTACTTAATCAGGTATTTACTCATCTAATTTATGTATCATTCATTATAGTTTACTTTATTTGTTCACAAGTCTATAGACAGACAACACTTAAAGACACTGAATAGCGGGACTATTCTGTGCAGTGGCCCACTTTTAGGGCCTAGGTAGCTACACCTACCTCATTAGATAGCAGGGACCCGTCCGTAGACCACTCCTAATATCTGCAAAGCATAACATAGAAGTGGATAGCAGGGACACGTCCGTAGACCACTCCTAATATCCACAGTCATAACAAACAGGATGCCGAAGTATCGCACAATCTCAACATCACTAACACACGGCAGTGGGTCCCAGAAGGACCGACCACCCAGTAGCTTCTCTATCCCTAGTTGACCAGTCAACCCATCCAGTAGGCATCTAACTAATGGGCCGTTAACTAATTTAAACCATCTTTAGTGTTATTTTATCTTCAATTTACCATGTTGAGTCTAAACCTCTCATCTAATTACGATTTTGCGACTGTCGCAAAATCAATATTCATTTGGTCAATTTTCACAACTGACACTATTCATTAGGTCATTTTTCTTATTTTGTGTCTTTCATTTCTCATATTATTCGAGTCAAAATTCCAAGATTTCTCAACACCAATATTTTTACACTAATTTCCCATTATAATATATACCAATTTGTCAAGTTTCTAATCACTTATTCACATCCACTTAAGGTATATTTTTAAGTCACTCAACAAGCCAATTTTTAGGTCATTTTTGCATGCACTTTCTACTTCTAATCTATACCTCAATTTCACTTGAATGTGTCATTCACATAAATATACACAACACACACATTCACACATACCATTCGGCCACTATTGCACACACACATACACATGCCATTTCCTACTAATTTATTCCACATATCACCTTCATTTACTACAACTTACATACCTATATTCACATATTACCTAAACACATGCATATATGCAAATTTCCCCATTTCCATACAAGTAACATAACACAAAAATGCACACACATGCAAGACATAATAAAATTAAGGTATTCCACATACTTAGGGTGCTTTTCCACCCTTGTCACCACCACTTGGACTTAGATTTGTTGGCTCCCTCATTCTTGGTGTTTCTCCTCCTAACATACACCAATTTCACTTAATAAAATTTGTAGAAAATTACCTATAGCTTAAATAGAAATTCTAACACCATAGAAATTATTAAAATAGCCTAAATTAACTATACTAAAAATAAAAAATGAAATTCGAATAATTTTTCTTACTTGAGTTACTATTCACTCAAGTAGTGAATTTAGCAATTTTGCTCCCTTTTCTTGGAATTCTTGGTAGAACTAGAACCCTTGAGTGAGTGATGGAGGCTTAATTTAGATAAATTTTGGAGGGATTTATGGTGGATTTTGGAGAGAGAAATTCAAAAAAAATGGTGGCTTCCCTTGCTTGTGCCATCGACCATGGAGGAAATTAGAGAAAGAAGATGATCCTCTTTAAAGTGGGCTATAAAAAAATTTAAAATAGCCCCTATGGGCTGGGCTGGATCCATTAATTTGGCCCAAATTAGGCCTAACTCCCTTATGCACAAAATAAGTCACTTTCTCCTTGAAAAATTCAAAAAATATTATCTATAAGTCCAAATATTTCCATTTCAATTGTAAAAATTCTCAATTACTGAGACTAAAGCCCACGTAAAATTTTAACTCAAAATTCCATCAGGAGGAAAAATTACTATTCATCCTAGATCGAGTTTAAAATTTAAAAATTCATAAAATATTCCCTGTTACTCCAAAAATTCTCATTGCAGTTTTAAAATTCCTAATTTAATGAGACTAAGGTCTATGCAAAATTTCAACTTAAAATTCCACAGTAAATTTTTTGGTACTATTCACAGTCAGAATAAAATATTTATAAAAAATACCAGTTGAACTCAGAAAATTCTAATTTCTCCACCATCATACTCAATGGAATTTTGAGGTTCAGAGTATGATATTTTCGAGACCATCCGGGCACATTCCTGGTCTCGAGGTTGTCCCGACTCGAAAAATTTTTATCTTCGAAAACAGTAGTTTATGATCTAATATAAATTATTAGTTCTGCTAAAATTTTTAATTCATTCATTTTCCTTAGTTTCAGGCCCGTCAAGGTTTTATAACCAAGATGCCAGCCATCGAACGCAGAATAATAACCCACACCACGGGGAACATCATCCGGTCCCGTCTGGTACTGTTCATAAGACTTTGACTTTTCGGTCGTTACAGACCAACTTTGATTTGGGTATGAATTTTCGAATCCTAATATTTTTCCTATGTTTCTTAGGTGTCCAAGAGTCATTTTATGTTGTTGATTTTTAATTTTCATGTTTGTATGAATTATTATGGATTTTAACAAAACGAATTTGTAACCTGCAATTGAGAAAATCGATAAATCGCAAGATAAGGGGAAAGCCAAGGTGTAGGCATCCTCGGGAATCTACCACAACCTTTTCGATATGTGTAATCAAGTTAAATTGTGCTAATTCGATAATATGCCCTAATTTAGATAATATGCCTATATAATGAATTATAGGTTAAATGCTAATTTATTTGTAAATAATGACTTGAAATGTGCTAAATGGTAAATGATATATATAATGATGCATTTAACATGGTTTGAATGCATGGAATTGATGTGGAAGTCATATTATGCTTATGATGCAATATGTGTGCCTTATGATGTAAATGGTGTGTAAATATGTGTATATGCCTAGTTATGTATGTAAATGGATTTAAACAAGTTTGTATACATGTTAAATGTATAATGAAGCATATTAATTGGTGAGAATACCTTAGGAAGTGTGTGAGGACATTATGTCCATATAGTACGTGTGTTATGTAAATGGTGAATGCTTATGCCTAAATGAAGTATTATGCTTGTATATGACTTAATACATGTCATATGATGTGTTTGATGTGGATTAAATGTATAATGTGATTGAAATGAATAAAAGCTTTGTGGGTTGATGTATGGTCAAATGAACATAAAGCATGTATGTGTATGTGTGACTCGAATAGACATGCTGTATGATGGATGCATGATGAATGGTAGGGCATAAGGCTTAGTGGCTGAATGATCCTTAATGTATATTTGATATGTATGTTTGATTATTTGAGGCATTATGACCATGAATGAATAAATGATGACCATTATGGTTGAGTATGTGAAAAAAGATGCATATGGCGTGTGAATGTAAGTAACATGCATTATAATGTCTTGGCTGAATAGCCTAATGGCATGCTAAGGGAATTGTAATCTTGAACTCATGCTTTACAAGAGAAATGCATGAACATAAAAAGATAATATGTATGAACATGATAAAAATGGTGCCTAAAGTGAGATAATACATGAATAATACATGTATGTAAAGTAATTGAATATTAAAATGCTTGTAAGAATGTGTAAACTTTATGAGGCATGGATTGGATGATGAATATCATATAATTCAAAAGTATTCATGTTATAAAATGAGGCATAATGTAATGTGTTTACGTTGGATATTGAGTATATGTAAGATATTATAGCTGAAAGGTCATATATGTGGCAATAATACATTTGGAACATATTATGTGCCTATATGAGGTATTACACTATCATGTAATGCTGTGATGCATTTTAATATGAGAATTAAGCATAATGCATCTTGAATAAGCTTATGCTACCATGGAATGAAAATGGAAATTTTATGACATAATGGAATAAATGACATTTATAGGAGCAAATGAAACGCTATTAATGTGTGATATATGTGTATATATACATGGCCTCAAAATGTGGTAAATTCCATGACCTAATATGCTTAAATGGTAAAATAAGACTTACAACATAATTTTCCCAGTTTAGTCATTTGTTGGCTAAACCAAAGCAATTAAAAGATATGTTAAGCTTAAATAAGATGGTAGAACTAAAATTAAACTGTTAATAGCCCATATGAGAAATAACCTAGTATATATAGGTTGGCCGATCAACTAGGGAGTTTCATAGTAGCTGCCATGGTGCCTCTATGCCTTGATGCATTTTGTCCACGGGTCTGCTAAATGTTTGACCCACGAGCTTATACTTTTGATCTCCGGATCCATATGGGTGCAGTCGCCACTAAGGTTTAATAGGGCCACTACACATACCCTATACTGTTGCGGTAGCTGGTAAGATCTAGAAGGGGTGCAATAACTGTAAGGTCCATAATAAGGGACACTGCACACCATGATCCCGTTATCCATAGAATATTCATTTTACTCTAAAATGGGCATAATCAAACAAGTTTAATGGAACTTAATCACTTAAGACATGTTATGAATGTGGCATAATTTTACATATAATTCATGACCTGTAATGAGTATGAAGCATGATTTATGTTATGTAAATGTAATAATGCACGTTATGGCTAATGTGGCATATATGTGACACTGTGAATGCTTATGTTCTTTTACATTCTGTATGCTGATATAAAGGCATAAATGCACAAGTTAATTCAATTACACCACTAAGCTATTACTTAGTGCATAATTTGTTTTGCGATGCATAGGTAAAGAGACAATTTGAGCACAAGCCTTGGGACTTCAAGGTTATCGAGAGAAGACAGCTCATTTTGGTATTATTTTGGGTTTTTGTATATAGAATTATGTGATGTATAAGAAAAGCACTCATGTGATGTACATTAAGGGAAATGGGCCTAAACTATATATAATATAATCTTTTTGGATTTCATGGTTTGTAATCCATTTTAAAGTTGATTTAAATTGTTTGTGTTGTATGATATCTCTTCTTGAGGTTGAGATTGATATGTTTATGTTGCTGTGTGATGTTAGAGTGATCAGAGAAAGTATTGTTTTAATGTGCAGGTTATTATTCATTATTGGGATAGTGTCCCGGTACAACTGTTATGCTGCTGAATTTTTGACACAAGGATTCTCAAAAGTGAATTATGACCATATTTTTGAAAAGTTTTTGATAATCCATATTTTTGTAAGATAATTATTTATAAAATATGTTTTAAACACATGGTTAAGATATAATAGATGGTTAAGTTAAGATAATGCGTTTGTGTGCACATTTCTTAGTCAGTCTCGATGATTGGATTGGGTAAGAAGTGTCACAAACATCATGAATGAATTTCAATCAATATCCATACACTCAATTGGTTATTTCAATAATAATCAAGTAATAAAATTTAAGTTCATTTATTCAGCATTAAGCAGAAGGTAGAAGAACATAACTAAATTAATATGCCATTGAATCAATAAAAATTCCATAATTAATCTAAGGATTTAAGAATTCTTAATAAAGGAAGAAATCTACTCCATAGATTTAGAATAAAACCAAAGAAAAGAGTAAAAGTCCATTGGTTACAACTTTAAGAAGAAGCAAACCTTAGGTAGAATAGAATTTTCCCAAAAAGAAGATCTTCAATCCAATCCCAACATAGATCTCGAATTGAATTAATGAAATTGCACTCAAGTCCTATGAAATTGCATTTCCCTTTGGTCCTCTAAGTGAAAGATCGAGTTTCTACATTCCAAAAGTCCTCTAAATAGTGAAAAACTTATGCTTTTATATTAGAGACATGAAATAGCAAAGATTGATTTTTCATAGGGTCATAGGTGAATGGTCATAGCTATGACCCTTGATTTTGGCAGCGAAGGCTTCCTAAATTCTTTCTTTCTTTCAAGACTCTACGGCCCCTATTTTAGGCAATGTACTTCATGTTCTTCCTTTCTTTTTTTTTTTTCTAGCTTTATTAACTCATTTCCATCAAAATTAATCATATTTTACCTATAAAACATAGAAAAATAACCAAATCAATGGATTCCTAAAGAAAAATAAGAAATAACCTAAAAACTAAAGAATTTAACTAAAAATTACTTCAAAACAAGCTAAAATTATATTTAAACATAATATAAATTACCTCTATATCAATACATAACTCTTTTTTAAAACCTTGGTTCCTAAATTTTGGCATGAAAGAATTTACTACAGTAAAACATACTAGTTGAGCTTATATAAGCTACTACTAGTATTATTTATTTTATTTATTTATTTAAGATAGTAAATTTTGTGAATCGATTTACTTATTTTACTTTATATACATTCCATATATATTATATATTTTAATAGACTGCGATTATATATATACATATGTTCTCTCTGTATTATAGATTAGTATTTGGGAATATACTCACTTTTTGTATTTGTGATTGTTATTTCTAATTGTGATTAGTACCAAACAATTTCAAGTATTTTGAGTGATTTAAAATAATTTTGATTTGGTTGATTGATATAAATTTTGTATAAAGTTTT
>CANXYI010521342.1:0-11952 GCA_948208565.1 Hura crepitans | reverse complement strand
TCATGACTTATACATATGTGAATAATTAATTAGGAATTAATTATGATTTAATGAGATTAAATTATAGGAATTCTGGTTAAAGTAGGATTTTTATTCAGTATGTACCACCAACATGCTTTAAAAGCCTATAGGTTCACACACATAAAGAATTTGAGATGAGTGTTAATATATTAAATTATATTATGTAATTTAATGTCATGAGATGTCATTAGAATTTGATGAAATGAGAAATAAGAAGTGGATTGGGCTTAGAGTCCAAATCAATGAATTTGCCTAAAATTAGGCTTGATACATTAAGGCCTTGAAGGCCCTGTTGGGGATTTAATTGGGATCTAATTTTTAGTGAGTCTTTTAATTATTAAAAGGCCCTTATATGAGATATAGATCTAATTTAAATTGTAGCTTAAGAGGGCTTTAATTATTTACCCAAAGATGATATAAAACCCCATCACATAAGCCTATTAGATGGGTTCTACATAAGGTGTATTAGATGGCCCATTTAATGGTCTTATTTATACCCAAATGTGGCCAAATTGTAATGAGATTAATATCATACCTAAGACATCTAAGAGAGTATACATATTCCTTAAAAATTAGCTAACATAAGTGAAAAAATCCCCTCTCTATGGATAAACAATTTTTATTAAAGAAAAATTTTCTTTTCCTTTCTTCTTCTATAAACACCAAAACACCTTACTAGCCTCTAGGCTTTTGATAATTTCTCATCTCATAATTCTTATGTGAATGCCTTTAAGGTGTTTCTAGTAAGGATCACTGTGGTTTGCAATAACCCAGTAAGAAGAAAACAAGAATTCAACATGTCCACAGTTAAGATGATATAGAATTTTAATCTTAGTTTTTAATTTAATTTTGTATTTCAATTCTTCCAATAGCCTTTTTTACTTTGTTTGGTATCCATGGAGTTTTATTTTTTGTTGTGCATGATCCATAGAAACCAACTATGGTATCAGAGGCAAGTTTTATTAAAAGAATTAAAATGGTTGGATAAATGATTATGGTATATATGTATTGTTAATTTCTTATATTTCACTATGGACAAAAGTAGTTTGTATTTAGAGTCACCACCTAGCTCTACAAGAGGACCACAAATCTTTTTCCCAAAAAAGGTTCAAAATAATGTCTTATGAATGCCCTTATAATATACTTTTTTATATATTTTAATGTTTATCAATTATGTATCATGCAAGCAAGCATCATAATAAAGCATTCATGTCACCTTTTCACTTAGAGAAAATAAATTGCAATATTGAGAATATATAATAAGCATAAGTACATATTGACATCTAGAAATTAGGTCATTTATTAATGGTTGTCTAACCTAACAATTACTCATAATTTCATAGGAATTGGTAGTAATTGCACAACTCCAATCTTTAGGAGATTGGCCGTTGTTAAAATATATTTTCCATACGACTTTTTTAAGGGAAACTCAAAACCATTTTGTTAAGAAAACACCAATTAATTATGTAGAAAGCCATTAATGTGAGATTAGGCTTTTGGTGTATAAAACCAGTTATTAAGCTACTTATTACAACCTAAAATAAGTAAGAGAATTAAGAGGTACAAAACCAAATAAATAAATATAGGGTAAAAAGTTTGGTCTTATCTTTACATTGGTTAATTCGGGTAGACTAGGTAAGGCTTTAACCTTTGTCTATATAGACTAAGACATATCATAGTTAATATGTCCGTCTAGACCTCTAAACCAGTATAAAGGGTTATTCTTGCACAACTCAAAGAAAAGGTTAGTAGCATAAATAATAGTCCATAAAGACCTAATAATGAAATGGCAACATCATGTGCAATACAAATAAGAATGGTCATGATACATGCCTAGAAGATGATTATCACTAAAGGAATAAAGAATTAATTATGCAAAGTAAAACTTAATGATAAATACAAATATTCATAAAGACTAGGATTCAAAGTATATGTACGTGTGAACTACACACCTTGTGAAAGAGAATATGTACAGACCTCACATTAATTCTAGAATATCAATATGCATATTAAGGCATAGAATAATTGTACAAAATGATAACGTCACACAACCATGTCAATATGGTAAACAAGATATGTTAAAACATGGTATACAAAGCAAATAGAAAACTGTTATGGAACAATAGCATGCATAGTCATCAGATTGCACATATATAAATATAATAAGTCTGTGTAGACCTTGTCTTACCTTAATGTAAGTTTGTGAAATTATGATGTTAATAAAATGATCACAATAGTTTAATAGTTCATTACACATAATCAAATAGTTTGAAATAACAACCTACTCTTAGAATCAATGTGGGGATTACATAGAACCACCTCATATATGATCAATCATGGGAGATCATGGATTCACTGAAATAATATGAATTAATGAAAAAAAATGTATATTAGGAGACCTTAGATCTTACTTTGTAAATAAGCTTCAAGCAAAAATGCAAACGTTAGAGTTTTAAAAGGATTTATGATTTTGGTATGAGTTAAAGGTTTAGTAGATCAACCTTACTTTAGACTCCTCTCCTAGACTCTCAAAGATTATAGGAATTAATTCCTAGGTAGTGATTGATCTTTCTAGATTCTATGCATTAATTCTACCAAAATAGGTTGATGGTAGAGGTATTTATAGGGTTGGTGGATAGCTTTCCCATCTAGAAGAAGTAGAGTCTTGCTAGGATTAAGAATTAGAGTCCAAATAGCAAGATCATACTTTTAGAAGCTTTTCTTAATAGGTACATGTGGACCTTAGTCACTAGGTCCGTGCAGACCAAGGCTTTGGGTTTACTCAAGTAGTTCATAGGCATTGGCCTAGTTTTATATTAGTCCCTACAGACCTTGTGGCATTAAGTCTAGGCAAACTTATTCCATAATGGTCTATACAGACCATGGTTTTACATTTCTTATCTTGTTGCTTAAGCCTATCTCTAGTTTTCATCATAGGCCAAAAAAAAAGGGAAAGAGTATATATTATAGGTTGGAATAAGTGTCAACCTTTAAGCTTAGGCTTATTGGGCCAAACCCTCCGTTACTGACATATATTCCCATTTTTTTAGTAATTCAGGTTATACCATGAGCTTTTTAGGTCAAGTCAAAGTCTGAATCCATAGGAAAGTCCTAGACCCATAATCTAATCATTTACAATTGCCCTCACTTTGGTGTGTGTTGTGAAATGCTAAATCAATAGTGCACATCAAAGTACTTTAGTTAGAGATACTTACCTAGCACGAAGCTATATTGAATACAAATGTTGGCCTTCATATCAAAGTAAAAATTGGCTAGATCTGAATTGTATCTTCCCTTTGAAAAATAATTGATTGATATTATGAAGATAAGCTACACCGATTACAGTGCTTGCTTATCCTCGGGTGAAGTGAAAATCCAACTCGATCTAAACACACCTTTGTTTCTAAAGTTTGCAAATAGATAAAGTTTAAATGTAAGCTTTATCAAATACAAATGCCTGCTTACCTTTAGATGAGATCAAAATAATAAACTAGAAAGAACTACACCAAATATGAGTGCCTATTTACCTATAGATAAAGGTAAACTACATCAAATATGGGTGTTTGCTTGCCTTCAAGTTGGTAGGCTATAAATAAACCAAACAAAATCTAGTGACAAGTCCTAAAGAGTTGATCAAATTGAATCTGGTGATGAGTCTTGATAAGCTGAATGTTGACTAAACTAAATTTGGTGATAGGTCTAAAAATACTCTAATGTTATAGACCGAACTAAATCTAGTGATATGTTAGAAACAATGCTCTAAACCATATTTAGTGTTAAGGACATTAATATTATGCAAGTATGTGTGTGACATCATGTGCGCATGTGTTGTGTGTGATTTAAGTGCATGATTGATGTATGAGTTAGAGGCTTAAATGTATTTAGGCATGTGGCTGATGCTTGTGAGTGTGCATGACCTATGTGACTAAGATATGTGCACGTGTGAATTGATATTGAATGATATGAACGTAATGCCTTACATGGTTAAGTTTGTGCTTTAAATGAATGAGACTTTTTTTATGATATGTGAATGAATGTGACTTTATCCTAAATGATGTGCATATGCATGTTAGTTCTCTTTTGTGTTCTTAAGCTATATGAGCTATATGACTGATGTCTAAATAAGATGCTTATGCCAAATGATGTATGCATGTTAGCACTAATGCTTGTAAACTTAATGAATGTGTATATATGCTATGTGCCTAAAGTATATGACTACATACTGGATACATTGATACCTAATTAATGTGAGTATGTGAATGAGTTGTTACATGTGCAAATGAATGAATGTGTCAAGTGATTGGTGACCTAATATTCTCTTAAATGAATGAATGCACTCTATCCTATCTTAGATGAATGAATGTTGAAACATAAAGGTGATTGAGTGAGATGATTCTAGCAAATTAATGTGGTGATTGAGTGAATGAATGAATGATATGCATGTTAGTTCTTAACCTTTTCTAGATAAAGGAATGTGGTGAGGTATGTTCATGAATAATGCATTTCTAAAGAATGTAGTGATACATGCATTTTTTCTTCTTTTCATCTAAATGAATGAGAGATTTCAATGAAAGGTGAATGCATGTACAAGTAGCTGTATGATGAATATGAGTTTTGAATTAATGAATCATCTCTTATGATAGATAAGTGATAAAGGCAAATATATTTTAAATGATGAATGTATTTTTTCCTATGATGAATGAATCATAAAGGCAGATATATGTTAAACAATAAAAGTATCTTTTCCTAAGATGGATGAATGAATCCTATGCTTGACAGCTGATGAATGTGGAAGCATGTCCAGGCAAATGGCTGTCTATTCTTAGAATGGATGTATGAATGACTCTATGTTCTACTAGATTGATGTATGGGTGAGTAGGTGTGTAGGGGCATGAAACAATGCACATCTTGTTATTGAGATTTTTCTCCTCTCAGACTTATCATAGGAAAAACTTAGGTTTGATGAAAAGTGAAGGTGTGAAGTGGTAGGCTAGGTTAAAGTAATGTGAATGAGATGTCTCATAAAGAAATAAGTTGAGTTTAGATGATGAAAAGTTCCATGATGGATGAGAAAAGTAGGTCAGATGGAATGTGCCAAAAAGGTGGTGTAACAAAATGTCAACTTGTTGTGGGGAGCATATAAGCATGTGTGGTTAAATGATGAATGATGAACAAGTGATTGAGCATGCAAATCTATGTGGTTGCACATTATGGTACCCTTGTTATTAGCTAGTCTAAAGATTTTCCAACTAAATATTTTCTCTCAACCTCTAATTTTTGCCCAAACCACCCTTTACTAGTTTTCAATCTAGCAAGGTATGCTCTAATTTTTGCCTTGGCTGCCCTTTGTGAGTTTTCAACCTAGTGAGCTTTTTTCCTTTTCTTTCTTTTTTTTTTGAAATTAGCTTATACACATTTAGTTAAGGCTTAGGATATAATTAAGCTGTGTTTGCTTAATTGAATCTAGACTTTAAAATGGCTAGATATATTTTAAAGCTCTAGTCAGGGGAGGTTGATAGAACTTTTTATATCAGTAAGTAGCTTTCCATGGGTGCTAGCTTTGTGCTCCTCAGTGTTTTGAATCTTTGTCCTTTTGATCATTTTGAGAATTTGATTGATGATATCCTTATTATTAGCTAGTCTAAAGATTTTCTAACTAAATATTTTCTCTTAAATTTCCCTAACTTTTTCCTAGGCTCATGCTTTTAATTGATCGGCCTAGCAGGAATTATAAAACTCTTTTTTTTTTGTTTTGGTTTGATGGAAACCATTGTTTGAGACTTTAAGGTAAATTTTTCTATTTTTGTAGGCTTTAGAGTTTTGATAGTTAGAGCCTTCTGACCTTTGGATTTTTATATAACCAAGAAAATGAAAAAATGTTTGTTGTTTTAGAATTGTTCTTGAGTTTTGAAGAAACTAATTAGGATAGAACTCTTTTTTTTTAAAAAAAAACACTGATTGAATTTAGACCTTTTTTATTGAAGGAAAAGAGATTCCATTTTGGTTTATTTGCCCTTAATTTTTTTATTTCTTTTTCTCTCATCACACATTCAGGGATATTTCTCATGCCTTACTAGGAATGATTAAGCTTTAAGCTTTAGAATTGTGTGTAGTAGTTGTGAGCCATTCTTAGAAAAATCATGAACTATTTGTGATACCTGTGAATTAAGGTGATCATATTTGTTCCTTTTTATTTTTTTTAATCTCTCAACTCACATTCAAAAGTACCATGCTATGCAATGAGGTGAATAAAGATGCTCATGAAAAGCCAAAACAATATTTCATTAAACTTTAATTATTCTAACAAAAAGGGAATAAACAATTAGAAAAGAAAACAAAAAGATAGTTTTTATTGAATACTTCCATATCCTTGATTGTTCTGATCCTATAGTTGGTCAACACTTGGCTTATGAGGTGGCAAATCAAATGTTAGAAAGAGAGAATCTCGCTTTTTTAGAGATTTGAGTGATTACAGTGAGGTTTGGTGATTAGTGATCTTCAAGATAAGGTATTGCACTATAGTCTATGAGGACTTGGATATCTTAATAAAAGGCTTTGTAGTTGTCAGTTAGGTGGCAAATCTTTTGGTGTTAAGCACAATATAAGTCATAGTGACCGTCAGATGGAAGTGATAAGGAATAGTGTTTGGGTATTAAGGGTTTAAGGAGGTTTTCTTCTTTCAACTCCTTAAGCATTATGGATAAGGGCTTATTTGAATGGGTAAATCTATAGGAAATCTTTCTTGGCCTAGTCACTTAGTCATCGAGTGCCCCGATGATCAAATTTATGCCTATTGAGTTCCTTATAGCATTTGTTCTTTGACTTCTTGAATCCTTTCTTCTATAAATGGTATTATCCTTCATTTTAGTGTTAACGTTGGCTTGCTTATCATGCCTTTAATCATAAATTGACTTTCTACCATTGGTTTCGGATCTGGTTGCCATTTTTTATGGTGAAGAGTGTTAAAGGAAAGAGTGGGGTTGAGTCTTTTACTTGAAGAGCCAAAGTGAAGGATGATCCTTATTGTGACACTTCCTATTGGATTCCCAATGAAACTTAGTAAGCAGTGCACTTCTTACTAGGTCACCCATCTTGAAATTGTCTTCTCGAGTCATTCAATTAACTTTTACTAATTTCCTATTATTTGATTTAACTTAACTCTAAAATTAGTTCTATCTTTTTCTAGGCTTAACTTAAGGTCATGCAAATCTATTTATACAACAAATAACCATTTACAAACTTCTTAGATTTTTACTTAAATTCGGCAGCATAACAGTTGTTCGGGTGACTATCCAAAAATTTTAAACCTGTAAAAATACGTTTATAACTCATTTTCACATCTCTTAGTCCCCCAGATAACTACCTAACATCATCCATCTATTAATTCATCAACATAAGCCTCAAGCCATAGTTAAGCAATCATAAATTAGAGCCTCAACCTCATATACCAAAACATTAAATGAATAAAACCATACATTTATAGTAGTCGATAATTGTCTTATTATATATCACAGTCTACATTTGTATACATTACATGTCTTTTATCTATATGAAACCCATTTTCCCACCTAAGTACATTAAGTGCAAAAGCTATACAATATAAATATATAAACCTTCTAGCAACTATCCTTTGAACTCTAGCTATACGCTTTACGAGGCTATATCTCTATTCTGGTTACCTGCACACCAAAATAGGTACACTGAGTATATAATATATTTAGTGGTGAACTCAAGCATTTAAATTATGTCAAATGGTTTATTCATGCATATACAGAGTTAATATTATCTACTCTAAGTTATTAAATCAATCATTAAATTCTTTGTGTTAAATGACCAAAATACCCTTTTACTTATACATAACAAATTACCATTCATTTAATTATTTTAAAATCATGTAAATTATGAATTGAGGCCATTTCCAATAATAACAGTCAATTAATTGAATTATCTGGTCAATAAATGTTATATATGTAAAATCACCAAAATACCCCTTGTTCATGTGTACTAGTCATTTAATCAATTAATTATACCAAAATCTAGGAAATTCAATAATTTCTACTATTATCAGTGTAGTATATTTTTTATTTTCCTAAATTAATAGGCTCGACTAGGTAGATGACACTTTAACATACTAGACCTAAAAGGAAACTAGAATAATGCAGTGATCCATATTTTGGAACCTGATCACTGCAATAGCATGATCAAGTCATAGCACCAAAGGTGCAAATAACATGATGTGGTCTATCTAACAAACTAGTATAGTGGTTCTTTAGGACCCTATTTAAAGATCAGTGATGTCATAATCTAGTCTGCCTAGCAAACTGGTCTATCCAATAGACTAGTGTAGGGACTTACACCACTGCACTAGCATAATCAAGTAAATGGCATCAAGTGTGCAAAAGCATATGAGTGTCTATCTAACAGACTAGTACAATGGCCTTAAAATGGACCTTGACCACTGTACCGGCCTTGCCTGAAAATCAAATAGTGTAGTAATTGTTAAAATCCCTAAGTTGACAGGTCAACCAATCTAGTAGGTGTCTAACTAATAGGCCATAACCTTAATTTATGTTTATTTCTTTATTGATTACTCTTTTATGATATTCTTAAGTGAAAAATAGACAAATATTATTTTTATCTCACAGTCAAATTTTAGCTTAGTCTGGTATAGCCATAATTAGATAGTATTAGGTAAATTTTCAATTCTACTTTTAGGTCATGTGTTGATCAATATTTAAGTAATATTATTCTTGGTTTTATCACATATTAAATTTCTATTCAATAGCCATTAACTATCCAGATATATTTTTGGTTCAGGTAATGGTCAATTCTAGACAGTTATAGGTTATTTCATCATTTTGCAATAGCCCTTTTTAGGTTCATTTCTTAGCCTTTTTAAGTGCAATTTTCACCAATAAATTCATACATTCCATAGGCCTAAAAGCCAACATACATTAGGCCATTTAAAAGGCCAAATACTAGGCATACACGCCACTTTATACCATTACATCATAATAGCCCCTTTTAGGCACATATTTTAGGCACTTTTCAATTCATTTCCTAGTCAAGTTCAAGTCTCATTTTAGGTTAATGTTCAAGTTCATTTCTTAGGACTTTACTTTCCTTTTTAAGATATATGTCAAACATTCATTTCATACCATGCATATTACATTCACTGAGATAAATTATGTCAAGTTATTTATGCCATTTCATGTTCATTATCCTAAGTTTTAGGGCACCTATTCATTTCATATAATTTACCAAAGTTTACATGGCATTTTCATTATTATTACTCTTAGATATAATGATGTGTAAGCCTTGATCATGCATTTCCATATGATCACTCACACATCTATGCTTTCATGCATAGCTTAAGTACTCTCATACATATGCATTCTAATTTTCATGCCATCCAAGGTTTCAATTGTCCATTTTATGTTTTGGTCATTACTAAATTCCTCTATGTACATGCACCAAGAAATCTTATTACATGCCATATCGCCATTTCATGCATCATAAGCTTAACATACATATAAATAAAACTTAATCACTTATAGACATCATTCAATTACCTTCCAATTATATAATTATACACACATGCACATATACATATATTAGATGCCTTAAATACCATTATTAGTCACGTAGTCAAATAAAGTACTTACCTAAACATGTACTCAAGCTCTCGACTAGCAAGTAACCTTATATCCTCATAAGGAAAATTCTCATTTTAATTATCACTTAGCATTTAGTTAACAATACACTAAAAGGCTTCATTTGAAACTTCACATCCCAATCAATTAAACACCAATTTAACCAATTCTAAGATAGATTTCCAACCCTAAAAATTAAATGATTTGAAGAAAATGCTAAAGTCCACTTACACTAAAACACAAGAGGATGAAGTTGGTACTAATTCAATGCTTTAAACACCTCAATTCTAGCCTCTATAGAAGCTTTTGCCTTCCTTCTTCATGCCACTTCCTTTTTTGAATTTCCTCAAAGACCATCGAAATACATGCCCTTAGACCTTAGGCTTCCTAAACAACCATTTATAGCTAAAAATAACTAAGAAAAATGAAGTAGGAGCCATGAAAACTCACCTAATTCACTTGTTGGATTTCTTTTGACCTAAAGGCCTTTAGAGATTTTTAATTAAATCATGAGAGCTCTTTTTCCCTCCATTCTTTTTGTGTAATTACCCTGACACTTTAAAAGATTTTTAGTGGGTTGAGTTTTCTAAAACCAATTGAAAAAGATGATGAAAATGAGGTATTTTGTCCTATGTGGCATCAACTCTAGCAACCAAAGAGAAGAAAAATTGTTGTGTTGCTTAGTGGGTTTTAACACTTGGAATCATGCATTGACATGTGTCATGGCCCTTAGGTCAACTAGCTTGGCCCAAGTGGGTCCCACAACCTCCTGAACCATCCCAAAATGGCTCGATTTTGGTGAAAACTTCAAGAAATTTTTAAAAATCATAGAGACCTCAAAAATTATGATGTTTGTTTTAAAATTCCTCATTTAATCCCTTCTACATACTCATAAATTTTGAGGACCAAATTCCATCGATAGTGCAGTTCACAAACTATCTCGATTTACATGCCAACATAAAAAATTATGAGAATTTGCAAATGACCTCAGAATTTAAAAATTCTTTCACTATAGAGTCAGTGGAATTTTTGAGCTTTAGGGCACATATTTTTGGGTCCATTCGAGCACTTATTGGGTCATTCTCGGCCTGACTTGATTTATCCCCATAAATCACTAGCTTATAGTCTAAAATGAATTATTAGTTTTGCTAAATTTTTAAATTTTACCTTTTTCATCATTTTAAAGCCCCTTCATAACTAGTGTCACTACCTCAATTCTTGTGCAAGTGGCCTAGCACCCCTGGCACACTTTCTAAACCTAGTGGCATTATTCATAGAGCCTCAATGCATAGACATTACACTTATAGTTAGCATGATACACAATTAATGTGATATGTTGTATGTTTTAAGCATTTATTATTCCATGTTATGCTTAACTTGCATGGATGATTATAAGATCAAAGGTTTGCAATGCATGTGATATGTACATGATATGCCTAGACATAATATGACTGTAAATGCATGTGGATATGTGATGGATGCATGTCATGCCTATACTAGTAAGATCGTACAAGGTAAATAAAATCTACATGATATATTATAATATGTCAAGTGTATACATAGGATATAACTTTTATGAAAATGCATGTGACACCTATGAGGTGATGCTAGGTAGATGGATCAATGATGCGTGACTAAGCCTAAGTGAATGCATAGAAGTGTGAAGTCATAATATTTAGTAGATGCATGTATGATAGATATTGTGACTTTTATGATGACAATGTTATGTTGTGTATGATTTTTAATGATGCTTAATTTTATACATGATTCCTAATGATGCCTATTAATCATTGATCCATCTTTCAAGAGGGAACTAAAGTTGATGTGATCCAAGATTCTCCTTTTTCTAAATTAAAGTTAAAATGTATTAATACAAATGATCGAAAATAAATTATCTTATTTTATTAAAGGAAAAGTAATTGAAAATATTATAAAAACGCACAACTAGACTAAACTAAAAATAAAGAGAAATAAGGCTAATTAGGAGAGCTTCATGCTTTTGGATTAGATATTTACTTGGCATTAATGAGATCATAGATAGCACGATAAAGAGTGGTGCACTTATTTATGAGATGACCTATCACGTAATGTTAATCATGATATAGATTGAACCTATGATTAGATAGAGAAGGATCAATCTATGGGTTGGGTGTTAATAGCTACAATTTTTCTTCTTTTATAAGCTTATTCAAGCACCAAGATAAGGGTTTGCCTAATTTAGAGAAATGGTAAGTCTTAACCATATTGACATTAGTGACTTAGCCTAAATTATCATTTT
>CANXYI010521285.1:0-11121 GCA_948208565.1 Hura crepitans | reverse complement strand
CATATGCTGATATAGGTCCATAACCTTAATTCACTAGGCATCTCTTTATGCCAATTCACTTGTCAATAAAGGCTATATTTTATGCCATATTATCAAACCTAAAATGCCATTAAATTGGCTTCAATTGCCATCTCAAAATGTCATACCCATATATTTCATTTGCCATTTCAACTAAGTTAATTTTAGGTTATTTTTAAGTATGACTTCTAAGTTCATTTCCAAACCCTTTTTAGGTACCAATTTTATGTCACACTTTCCATACTAAATTACCATTTCTTAAGCCTTATTTTCATATATGTTATTACATATCTCATGCCATTATTACACATATATTTCTACCTAATTCATGCCAATCTCCCATTACTCATTACATGCACAATATGCCATGCCACAACATGTATCTCTTACTTACTTACCTCACATACCTCTTGGCCAAAGGTGATTAATAGCTATATGCATGCTTTTATCGATATTCCATCACACATATATCATTTAAGCATGCCTATACACATAATATGCAAGTATTATGCAAACCAAGCCATGGCATGCCATGTATATGCCTCGACCATACTAAACACACACACAAGCCTTTTTCGTCAAATTCACCACATATACCTATAATACCATCTCTAACATACCAATTCCCATACCATATGCCATATTAACTTGCCATACACCTAGCCTACATCTTAAGGAAACCTTTCGACCAACAAGGACATAATATCAACCCTTCCATTTTTCACCCTACAAATGCATAATTCATGTATTTCTATATCAAAGACATTAGAAACTATCACCTTCTCACCTAATTCATGCCATACACTTAGCACGCACACACACACCAACCTCTGGACCAAAAGAAGAGCTTAACCATTTCTTTATTTCCTCTACCAATTCACCACATAATTCATTCACAAAGTATGAAATTAACATCACTATAAGAATAACACATCATTTTACCTACACTAACTACCTTAACCATAACAAGATTTATACACTAATTACTTATGAAATCTAGATTACATACTTCCAATACTTTAAATTCACATACCTTACTAACAAGCAAGGCTTATTCTACACTTCAAGCTTATGAATTGCCTTGTTGCACCTCACTTTTCTTCTTTCTTCCAAAGACACCTCCTCCTCGAAAATTCCATAAATCCCCAAATGAAAATCCAAGATTATAGGACTTATTAGAATGGTAAAATCCTCTAAGAAATAAAATAAAAAGGGAGAAAACACTTATACACACAAAGTTGGTTTCCAGGCACCTTTTATGTACACTTGTCAACTTCTTGAATTTTCTTGAAGTTTATAGACATTTATGGCCTTCAAACCCTTAAAAGATCAATTTACAACTTGTCAATGGAATTTTTAATGTGAATTGGTGGTTGATTTAGGCTTGAGAAGCCATGAAAATGATAGAGCAAAATGGATAGTGGCATCAGGAATAAAGGGAAGAAGAAAGGGAGAAAATGAGGGTGGTTAGGTGGTGAATGCTAAGTGGACATCTAGGTGGCAACTTATGGCCTTTATAGTGGCTGAGGTGGCCTAGGTGGGGGCACATGTCACCCAAGCGCCCCAAAAATGCTCGATTTTGATAGAAACTTCAAGGAATTTTTAAAAATCACTTAGACCTCCAAAAATTATTATGTTTGTTTCAAAAATCCTTAACTAGTCCCATTTAGAGGCTCATAAAATTTTATGGCCAAATGCCTTCAACAGGATAGTTAACTAATTGCCTCGATTTTTATGGAAAACCTAAAATTAAGGAAAAATTGCAAATGACCTTAGAATTTCAAAATTCCTTCACCAATAGACTTAGGGGAATTTTTAACCTTCAGGGTATGGTATTTTTGGGTCTGTCCGGGCATATCCCAGGTCATTCTTAGCCTAAATCCATCTAAGCCTATAACCCACTAGATTAAAGCCTAAAATAATTTATTGGTTCTATTAAATCTTTAAATTAAGCTATTTTCATCATTTTTAAGCCCCTTAAAGTTTCATGACTAGTAAACCCCACCTCAAGCCTCGTAAAGGTGACTCGACACTCTAAGCACACTTTTCGAGCCTCAGAGGTACTATTCATAGAGCTTTGACTTATAAACATTACACAAATCCATTGCAAGTAAATTTCATCTACACAAGGCAAGCATTCATATTCAATATAATCTTATAATAAAGTATCTTAAATTCAAATACTTTATTGCGTAATGTTTTAAATTTAGGCATTTTCACAACACACACTAAAGTGGGGGCAACTATAGACGCCCTACCCTTTTTGGGCTTATAATGATAACCAAAGATGGGCTCTTAAGCAATGACACATGTCTTAAGAAAATATTCTCTGCATGAACTAGCATGACAATGGTTCACCCAGACTAACATAACTAGGTTCGTACTAACCTAACTAGACTTTATCAAGCCCTTGGCTTTACCCAGACAAGTCCAAGTTCAAGTCACAAAGACTAACATGAACCTAGCCTAAGAGCCCATAGACTAATGGGAAAGCATACAACTTAGGTTCACATAGACTATGAGTCCAAGTTTATACGAACTTAGTGATGTGAAAAGCTTTTAAAAGTATGAACTTCGTATTTAGAATATGTTTCCTAGTCCTAGAAAAATTTTGATTCCTTTTTAGATAAGAAACACACCTCAAGCCTATAAATTCCCTTCTTGGGTATGAGAGGAAGGGGAATCAAAGCAATCTCAAAGAGCCAAACCTTACAATTCGAGAGTTTAGGAGATAACTCTAACCAAGATTCACACTACTAGTCATATCAACCCAAACTTAAAATTAATTCTTCCAAAACCCTACCTTTTGTTGCTTGAGAGCTTATTCATAAGGTAAAATCTGAGGCCTCCTACTATGCATATCTTTACTATTTTCTCGGACCTATGATCTCTAAGGATTGATCACAAGTGAGGTGATTCCATGTAGTCCCCACCTTGATCATGGTAGCCAGATGTTATTTTAAGTCAATTTTCTATGTACCATTGATTGTTTCTATGTTATAACTATTTTGCTATTTTCATCCAAATCACACAGACTTACCTTAATGCATGGCTATGTCCACATGAACTTAATTTATCGATACAAACATGATTTGTTATCAGTATGGACTTATTTTCGATAATAGTGTTCTATTTGCCTTACGCATCATGTTTTAATGTATTTTGTTTACCATATTGACATGCTTATATGATGTTATCATTTCGTATAGTTATTCCATTCCATGATACATATCTTGTTGGCATGCTTAAATTATTGTATGGTCTGCATGGACTCCCTCTCATGAGGAATGCAGTCCATATGGATGATCATATTTTGATATTTGTTTGTTTTATCATAAAGTTTGAACAGACTCCCTCTCATGAGGAATGTAGTCTGCATGGATATATGCTTAATACATGTTTACTCCATTTTATAGTCTACACAGACTGCTTTTAATGAGGAATGTAATCCATATAGATATTTGTTTGCAATCCCTAGTCCTTATGATTACATATGTCAATTTATATGTTTCTGTAATAAATCTATAGCTTTCTAATAATCATGTTTAGACATGTATCTTAATTTTACATAAATCATTGTATGCTCGTTCTCGATAAGTCCTTATGAATCTCTATTTTGTATCATTAACCTTTCCTTTGAGTTGTATATGATTGACCTTTCTTACTGGAGTAGAGGTTTGGATGGGCATAGTGGCCCTTACAAGCTATAGTCCATATGGATACTCACTGGTGTTGTACTGGGTTTGCATAGATATAGCAACATACAAACGAGACTAATTAAGTGTTGTGTATTATTTCCTTTGGTTTTGTACCTTTCATATCCTTTATTCATTTTATAGGTATTTTGATAAATCGTTTTATACACCTAAAGCCTAATATCACATCAAATGATTTTCTACCTATTTAATCAGTGTTTTCCTAACAAAATAGTTTTTAGTTTTCCTAATAAAGTCACATAAATAATGTATTTTAAAAGGTCAATCTCCTACAAATGGGAGTTGGGCAATCATTGCTAATTCTTATGGAATTACGGATAATTGTCAAGTCAAATAACAATTAATGAATTACCCAACTTTTGGATGTACTATAAATAATTATGCTTGTTATAGTATTTAAATACCACGATTTACTCTTTTTAAGTGAAAAGGTGACATAAATGCTTTAAAAATAATGCATGCTTGCTTAATACAGGATTGATAAACATTACAATATAATGGAAGGCATATTATCATGACATAAATAAGATTTGATTCTGAACCTTTTCTAAGCAAAAGATCAGTGGTCCTAGTGTAGTGCTAGGTGGTAACTCCAAACACTGACCCCTCTTATCCTTGGTAAAATACAATAAATCTATAGTATGCATGTATACATAAGGTTTTTAGGAAGAAAACTAAAGGAAATATCATAGAGTGAGTTCAAAGAGGTCAATTAAAGAGATAATAGGAATAGATTTAACAAAGAATGTATCAAACAATATAAAGAAAAGGAAAGCTATGTAAGAACAACTGAATTGTAAAGGGAATTAATTTCATGGAAGAGATAAAAAAGATAAGCATCGAAAGTTAATTAGTACATGTGATAAGAATATGTTTACTATATATGATAATATGAAAATTTTTTGTAAAAGCATAACAATTCTTCTAATAGATGACATGCATAATTTGATTCACATTTTGATATGTGAAATAATGGTTATTGCTATACTATATATTCTAGACAAAAGTATACATATGCATACGCTTAAGTTGTCATAGAAATCACTTGTATTTATATAATGCTTTCATGAAATTTTAATTTTAAAATTTAATTGAACATACTTAAATAAATGCCCATATGTATAGAGACATCCTATTATTTATAGGTTGACTAGTCAACTAGGGAGATTAGTAGTTGCTAGGGAACTTTAGTGCCAAATATGACCTTTGGGTCTATAAATGACCTTTGTAGTCTAGTATATGACCCTTGGGTCCTAATATGACCTTTGTGGTCTAGCTTATGACCTTTGGGTCTTCATATGATCTTTATGGTCTAGTATATGACCTCTGGGGTTTGTGAATTGATTTCCTCTATATGGTCTTGGTGGCCCATGAAGTCTCATTATCTATTATTGGGATGTTGTTTATTGAGTATCAATAAATAAAAAATGTTACTATAAAGAAGTGGTGATTTTACAAAGAATGGATAAATAATGAAATCGATTAAATCTTACGAATCAAACATAAGTTTTAAACTTTTATTCATGGTACTTGCCTAATAAAAATGCTCACAGTATGAACAAAATAAACATTGATGAAAACACAATTTTCATGTGTGGGTATAAATGTGTAATACCATAACACCTTTATTGAATGAATGATGGATATCATAAGACATGACTAGTAAATGATATGAATTAACTTCATGTTATAAATGTTTGTGTATATGATATTTTTAGGTAAAGATGATACTAATATGCTTTTGAATGAAGTAAAATACAATTTAAATTGTTCTTTGCCTTATTATATCTATTATCAGTATTAATGGTATAATTCTATGGCAACACATAGAGAGCTTTTACGTTAGGGTTGCACCACTAAGGATTATGTCCTCAGCATATTGGTTTTTACCTCATGTAAGTACTAGTGTTGTTAGAGTTAAGGGAGATACTTAAAGCTGCATCAAAGTTAGATAGTTGAAAAATTTATTTTACGTTGAGTAATTGTATGTTCTGTATTATTCTCATTTTTTAATGTAACTAATGAGACCTTTGCATTTTTAATTTACCTTTTTCGTAATTTGATTATTTTAAGCATAAAATCAAGGATTTGTACAAGATTTTGGACATTTATGATGTAGATAAAGAAAAGATACCATATCATTTTGGTTATAATGCAAAACACTTTAAAAGTTTAGTAAAAATGATTACGATAATGTTAATGATGTTGATGTTAATTTATATAGATATGTATGTCTTCTTTACAAGTTTTCATAAAAATTTTATTTGTCTTAGATATCTATTATGCTACTAGAATTTTAGCACATGGTTTGCTTATGAACTTATTTTAACATACGTAAAATGCTTTTACACTTATAGTCACAATTCCTTATTTTAAATAAGGAATTTTTTTTTGTAAGTAAAAGCTTCTCTTTTATTTTAAAAACCAAGCCTTTCTGTTTTATTTATTTAAATGTGTTTAGTGTGGTTTTATATGAAACTTAATAGCTAATGATAGGTTTGTAACAAGCTCTTATTAGGTTCTCTTTCAAGAATTAGGTAAGGGACTATAGCACCCTTTATCTAGTCTAGTCGGTAAACCTGAATAAGGAGTGGCACACAAACTAATACCTAAACTTATAAAAAACCTTTATAATTTAAAGACATTTTTTTGGAAAACCTAATTTGAACTTAATACAACTTATGAAAATGTGAATTAACAAAAACTATTTTAGTGTTTATACTATCGGTGTCCTTATGTCAAAAATTTGATAATATAATGGTTGTTCAAGGACATTGTCCCAAATAGTAACCTACATGAAAGCACATTTTATAATATTCTTAACTCATCACTGTGATCCATCTTATCACTCCAACTTAATCATTAACAAACATCAAACATATATGTCACATGAATTTATGCATTCTTACATGTAAAGCATATACATGCATATAAACTTGCATACATCATCAAAATCATAGTCATATTTCATAAATATACAACATTACATTATTATTATACCACATATAATAGTATTATGCATTACACATATGACAATAACATAAAATATCATACTCACACAAATATGCATTATCAATCAAAATAATAACCTTATTTTAGAATATATTGTGTACAGGATCATGATCATTAATATTATTCTATTCAAGCATTTTAATCCATTAATTAGTTTTTTCACCCATATTTAAGGGACAACTTTTTGAAAATAGAAAATGGGACTCTCTATAGTCGCACAGGCAGTATATGTGTACAATGGCCCCCAAGAACCTATACAGTTACTGCATCAGGCTAGGTATATGTAGTGGCTCCTCTAAATTGATACAGCCATAACACTAGCTTAAGCATGTACAGTGGCCTCTTTGAATTTATCCAATTGCTATATCAACATAATCATGATTTAATATATGAATATACATGTAGTGACTCAATTAGACTTATATGGTTGTTACACTGGCCTAGGTATGTGTACTGGTATCTTGAGACCTATACGGCTACTACACTAGCCTCAGGACACCGTGGCACTTTAGCAACAACTAATCTTTTCCTATTTGACTAGTTAACCTATCTAATCTAGGTTGCCTAATTGTATGGGGCAATCACTTTATTTGTTGTTGTTTCATCATCTTAAGAAACTTTAGGTAACTTTTAGTCTTTATATGGTCAACACATGATCTTAAGGTAAAGGCATACTACTCTTTGTCCTTTCTTCTCATTTGAGCATCTTTCATGCCAGATATAGGTAAGTCTTAAGATGTCCATGATTTCAATGTTTACCTTACCATATCTCGATGTTTATCATAGTGGGCATTATTATTATTAAATATGAAAATATCATAACATTTCATTCAAGCATCCTTATATTACTATTCACTAGTTATATTTTAATCCTTCCAACTATTTCTTTATCTTACTTTATCATAATTAAAATACAAGTAACATGTCTTGCCTCTTTATAGCATACCTTTTGCCCACACCACTATAATATACCTTAATGTTCATGCTCACATCATGATAACTCAGAAGTATCATGTTAAATCATAAACCATTATGCCATGATCATAGCTTAATCATAAACATCATAGGTCATTGACTTTTTATATAGGTCAAACATTCCCACTAACATACATATAAGTACTATTATGTTCCTATACACATTGAAGCCATAAAATTACAATAGCTACATTTTAAGCATTTTACACTTAACATACATAATCTTAACTCATTATAATCGCAAGCCATTATTTAAGGTCACTTAAACTAATACATCCCATAAGATCATTCAGCCATATTAAGAACAAAAATAATAACTTCCATTTTAGTCTCCACTCACCAACACAAATATTAATATACATAATTCATCACTCATAAACCACATAGTCACTTACGTATTACATTTCACCAAATTATTAAGAAATATAACACCAATTCATTTGGCTAACCAATGGCATCTTACATAACCTACTTATTTCTTCATTACTAATCACATTATTTTCACTTACATACACAAGTATATGGCATTAAGGCCTTAACTCATCAAGATCCTTCTTATCAAAAATCTTAACCATAGCATGTTAAATATGTTAAATCCTCCATTTAACATCACACATATATAATTAACATTTATTATAATCACACATCACCATTAGACACTAAATACATTACTTACATACACATAAATCAATTTCTATCACACACATACACACTCTAAATTAGGGTTTCATACACACAGATATTATAATGATTACACTTACCAAAAATAGTTGAAAATCACTCCTAAGGTTTGCTTACACCTTATTCTTCCCTTTATCTTTACTTTGGTACACTTTATCTACATAACATATTATATGTAAACTTGTAAAAATCCATATAAAATCACACAACCATCAAAACTAAAATCTAACTTTAGACTCATATTTTTGGGTACCTATAGGACCCTAGAAAAATAAGAGAACCCAAAGAAACTCACCCTACAAATTTTGAGCCACAATTCATCATCCTTTCAATATGCAAAAATCTCTCAATAAAACCCTTTTTTCTTGTCATAAAGAGTGTAATTTAACTTTGAAGGGTTAAATTATGGTGTAGGTTTGAATGAATAAAAAAGAAAAAGAAATGGCTAGGGAGAAGAGCAGTGATGCCATTAGGTCAAAAGGAGAGGTTAAGAGTAAATTATTCAAATTTTGACCATTTGTTATTGAATTTGACCTATTTTATATGGTCCAACAATCCAAAGGCCTAATCACTCTAATTAATCCAATGGCTCACATAAATCTCTCTCATATCCATTCTTTAAATAAAATTCTTCCTCTCAATTTAATCTTCACTTAACACTTCTAATGGCCCAATTAAACAACTTAATACATAACTCAAAAGCCTTAAAAAATAACATGCTAAAAAATAGTTAAAAATAATACTTTTATCTTTGCTCATTTTTTAAAAAATACTTCCAAATGTAAAAAAATTCAGATTCCAATGTCAATGGGCTATTTGGAATATTTAAGTATTAGGTTGTATCAATCCTAGATTTTTTCTAAGCAAAAGCAAAATATTTTATGGCTCAGCTAAAACTAGGTTACTATTTACATTACACTACTGTAAAATCTTTACTCTTGTTTTAACAATCTTAATGATTTCACTTTATTTTAAATTTTGTCAAAAGTTATATTATGATTTACACTTCCATTTGGTCATTTTATTGTAACCTAGGTCTCGAGAATAATATTCACATCTTAGGAAGTATTATTTATAACACTAGGATTTTTGGGCATTACATTTCTTCCCCTCTTAAAAGAAATTACATCCTCAAAATTACTTGGTTCAAATAAATGTATATAATGCTCCCTCATCTGGGCTTCACCTTTCCAGGTTTCCTTTTCCATGTTATGATGTTTCCATAATACCTTTACCAAAGGCACTATCTTATTTCATAACTCTTTTACCTCTTGAGCTAAAATCCTTACTAGCTTTTCTTCATATGAAAGATTAGGTTGAATCTCCACTTTTTCTAATAGATATATAAAGGATTTGATCTATAGCTTTGAATCATTAAAACATGAAATACATTGTTAATATTTTATAGATTAAGAGGCAAATCCAGTCCGTAAGCTTATAGTCCTATATGCTCACTTATCTCATATGGGCTAATGATCCTCAGATTCAACTTTCCCTTTTTCCTAAACCTTAGAACCTTCTTCCAAGGAGACACCTTGAGGAACACTTTATCCCTTACTTTATACTAGGTATCTTTTCACTTCAAGTCTACATAGGACTTCTATTTATCTGATGCCACCTTCAGCCT
This sequence comes from Hura crepitans, assembly GCA_948208565.1. NCBI lineage: Eukaryota > Viridiplantae > Streptophyta > Magnoliopsida > Malpighiales > Euphorbiaceae > Hura > Hura crepitans. Next base: position 1,092 of record CANXYI010521285.1, on the reverse strand, counting down.
ATCTCTGATAATCTTTACCTTTTCTTTTATATCTTTTATCAAATCTAGTCCTATAAGCTTGTTCTCACCTAACTCGCTACAACATAAAGGAGTTCTGCATCTTTTTTCATATAAGGCTTTATAAGGAGCTATGACTAGGCTCACTTGATGACTATTATTATATACAAACTCTGCCAAAGAAAGATAATGATCCTAACTTCCCTTAAATTCAATAGCATAGCTTCTCAACATGTCCTCAAGCACTTCAATAACCCTTTCTGACTAACCATTCATCTATGAATAAAATGCCAAACTAAAACTCAATAGAGTAGAAAAAGTATTATGAAGCTTCTTCAAAAAACTCGATGTAAATCTTGGCCTCCGATTTAATAAGATAAAAGATGGTACTCAATGCAATCTCGTTATCTCATCAATGTATATAACTATGCAAGCGTCTCCAAAGAGAAATCTATTTATACTAGTATAAAGTGCACAAACTTGGTTAATATGTCCACCAATACCCAAAATGAATCACACTTCTTACTTGTCATAGGTAACCTAACAACAAAATCCATAGTGACTCTATCCTATTTCCATTCTAGTATTACTATAGGATATAGCAATCCAAATGGAACTTGATGCTCTGCCTTCACTTGCTAACAAGTATAACATCTAGTCATAAATTTTGATACATCTTTTTTCATACCATGCCACCAATACAAAGACTTTAGATCATGATACATATTGGTACTACCAAGGTGCATAGCATAAAGAGCATTATGTGCATCCTACATAATCTGCTTTCTTAACTCAACCACATCTAGCACACATATCCTATCATGATAATACAAGCAACCATCTCTCTTGATCTCAAACTCAAAGGGCTTCCTCTCTTGGAAAGATCCCACGATCTCCATATGTAACACTCGAGAAATAGGCTTTTATAAACAGTACTTCTCAAGGCATGAATAATATCTCTCGAAAACCCGAGGAACTCTATAGTGGCAAAGGGGAAAGTACTAGTTAAAAAACATTAACGAGCCCAAAAATGATGAAAATGAAATAATTAAAACTTTTAGCAGAACTAATAAATCATTTTAGGCTAAGAATAAG
>CANXYI010521251.1:0-17442 GCA_948208565.1 Hura crepitans | reverse complement strand
TCAGTATTTTACTCTAATTACTTCAAGCAATTTTGAGGATGAAATTTATTAAGAGGGGAAGAAATGTAATGCCTATATCCTGAGGCTCTATGAAAAGTGCCATAAGGTCCAAAGAGTGCACTTAGGGTTCCAAGTCACTTGCACGGGGACCGAGGTAATGACACAGGCCGTGAAAGTTTAAGGGGCTCTAAAATGATAAAAAAAGGCAAAAAAAATAGAACCAACAATTCATTTTAGGCTGTAAGCTACCCATCAGGCTAATAAAAATTTTAAATGCCGAGATTGACCTAAAATGTGCCCGGACAGAGTTGAAAATAGTAGACCCTGAAGGTAGAAAATCATACTAAGTTCAAGAGTCAAATAATTTTTAGAATCGGAGGTCGTTTGCAAAATCTCGTAATTTTTTAAGTTGGCATGCAAATTAAGGCAATTTGAAAATTACCTTATTTATGGAATTTTGCCACAAAAATTTTACGAGCAAGTAAAGGGGATTAAAATAGGAATTTCAAAATAAACAGTGTAATTTTTGGAGGTTCGAGTGAATTATAATAAACTTTTAAAGTTTCTCAAAAAACCAGAATGGTTTGGGAATTTTTGGGACAATATTGAGGTGTCCAGATGCAGCCCATAATGATGCCAAGTGGCTTGGCACACTTGCTAATTGGCAAGGAATCCATGACAAGTGGATTTCCACTTGTCAAAGACCAAAAATTCATTTTAGGCATTTTCCCCTTTTTGCCTAGAATTTTGGATGCCATCTCCTCTATATTTTTGGCATAACTTTCTTTTTTGGTTACTGCATGAAGTGATTCTAGTGGCTAAAAATTATTTGGGCTATTAGGGATCATTAGGAAAAAGAATCAGGCTAAAAAGAGTTGTGCTTTGGGGTAAACAAATTGAACAAAGTGACTAGTTTAGAACAGTTATGAACCATGACACTAAGGTGAGTTCTTGGTTGTATCTACCCCCATTTCTTAGACTTTTGTAGTGATTCTTGATGCCAAATTATAGCTAAGACATGTGGGTATGTGTGTGTGATGCTTTGGTGGCCATTGGGTAGCAAATGGTGGCTCATAGAGGGAGAATAAAAGCACTATAGAGGCTAAAACTAGCTAGGCAACAAGGGTTTGAAGGAGGATGGCATCTTCAAAGGCTTATGTAAGTGAATTTATAGCCTTTTTCTCATGTCTAGGGTTGCCTTGGTTAGTGAATTTAGGGTTTGAATGTCTGGAATGGCTGTACATTAGCTTGAATTTCTCTTTAGTGATGTTGAATAGCATGAGTTTTGGTGGAATTGTGAATGGTATATGTGAGCTGTTACATAATTTGCTTAAAATTGCTTACTAGAATTTATTATTTAAGGTAGTTTGAATGAGTGTTTTAGGAGGAATCTAAGTTATGCTTGGCATGCTAGGGAGTGTTTTATTAAAGTTTTGGAGTGGAATTCACAATGGAAGTTGCAATTGTGCTTGTGGCCATGAGCTACCATAGGTTGTTCTTGAAATGTTATTTTATGCTTTTGGTTATAATGGCTTAAATTGAGAAGTTGTGCTCATATTTGAATTCATGGATTGTAAATTGTATGGAATAATGTTAGTTTGCCTCAAAGAATAAGAATTAATTTCACTTAAATTGAACATCCGATAGCTATTTTTAGTGTATCGTATGATATGGCTAGGGACTTACGATAACTTGCTTAAAAATGAGTATGGTTGTGGCATGGCATGTATTCTTGATTGGATTTTGATGCCAAGTGAAAAGGCTATGTAATTTGAGTACACCTTCCTTTTAGTACCCAAAAGTATGCATTAGTGACATGGGTTGTGAAATAGCTTATAAAGATATTCATATATGCCTAATATGGGTTATGATTTTAGCCTCTAATGATCATAAAACTTAAAGGATCAACACAATATGTTAACATACCAAAGTGCAATTAAAATATGCCGTGACTTGGCTTGAAAATCTTAGACCAAGTAATGTACATAAAGCTTAAGATAATGACAAAAAAGGTGACTTCAAATAAACTAACAAATGGAACCATCCTTGTGCCTCTAAGAGGCTAGTATTGACTTACATTTTGGCTATGGATTTAGCCCAATAACAGTGGCTTTATTACCTAGAACTTCGGCCACGGAATTGGCCTAGATTCAGATAGCTTATTGCCTAGACTTTAGGCATGGACTTAGCCCAAATTTAATTGGCCTAGTGCCCAGTAAAATGTTAAGAAGAATAATGAAAACTATAATCAAATCAGACTTAGAATAGTACTAGAAAATTGACTTCCAAAAGTGGTTGAAATGACCTATAATTGTCTAGTGGGCCTCTACCCGAACCAAAAATATCACTAGACCAGAAAGTATGAACTTTTAAAGTGGAAATGTCTTGAGACATCGTAATATAAGATACCTTAAATTTTGGAAACAATAGACTTAAAAATTATTTTTGAATTTTACATGATAGAGCCAAATAATGGCTATACCAATCCGACTAAAATTCCAAAATATAAGATAAATTTTTATCTGTCTATTTTTCTATGTTAAATATTATCAAAATAATTTTGGCTAATAAATCAAGTTAAATTGAGCTACTTGGACCATTGGTTAGACACCCACTTGATGGGTTGACCAGTCAATGTAGGGTTTTACAACTACTAATTCATTGGTGGCTGGAGAGGTCTACGGACTTATCTCTATTATGTCACCAAGTTATTAATGGTGTTCATTGGTGGCTAGAGAGGTCTACAGATTGATCTCCATTATGTCACCCAGTTCTTAATAGATATTTATGGTTGGGGAAGCTCACAGGCTAATCTCTATCATGCCAGTTAGTTATTTTTGTTGTGGTTGGAGAGGCCACGGGCATATCTCTATTATGCTACATAGTTATTTTTATTATGTCTGGGGAGGTTACAGCTGATCTATATTATGGCACATATGTCAGTGTAGTAGCATAGGTCCAGAATAAGGGCAACTGCATTAGTTATTATCCATCTAGATTTAGTGTTTTAAAGTGTCATCTTTCTAGTCGAGCTAGAGAATTTAATAAATTAAAGAATCAGACTGATTATGAATAGAAAGATTAAGTATAATGGAATAACTCAGCTTTGATAAGTTGCTAAATAAAAGGCATTTTAGTAATTTTGCATGGATGTGCCAAATTAATCTATATAACTAATTTAATAAAATATACATACATAAAAGGTAAGAAGACTACTTGAAGAAATAAAAATAACTTAAAGTGATAAAGTGAAGCATTTATGAATAACTATCTTCGATAATTTTTCCACTGACTACATATTAAGCAATTCTTCCAAAGTTGCATGGATTAAGTATTAATCATGCCTTAATTGGTTTAAATTGAGCCAAAAATATTGCTTCTAGACCTAACAAATACTTTACGGGTATTTTAGTAATTTGGCACCCTAGTGAACATTTAAAATTATTTAATGAAGTAAAAATTACATTTTTTTACTACATAAGTAAGAAATGAGCTTACACCATGATTAAACTACTATAAATTCACCACTGAGTATCTCGTATACTCAGCATACCAATTTTGGTTCGTAGATACACAATAGTGGGACCTACCTCATAAAGTGTGACAATAGTAGTTCAAAGGATATGGGTGAAGATTTTTGCTAGATGGATGTACATTTAGATATCCATATACTTAGGTGGGTAATGGGTAGGAAAATGTATGTAATTAATTGATTATGCATTGTTGATATAAATATAATATTTCTATCTATGTTCTATGGTGAATGAATATGTATGTTTGATGTTGATGTTGATGTGAGGTTGAGCCTCTATATTATTGTATAGTTTTATCTGTGGCCTGAGGCTTGAGTTTATTGTATGCTAGATGATGATGATGATAGAATGATATTGGGGGACTAGATGGGTCTAGGTGTTATGAATGGTTTATAGAAGTGTTATCAGGTCAGTTTAAATTTTGGGATAGGACTCGAGCAGCCGTTATGCTACTAGATTTTTAGGTAATACCTGAGTAAGATTAGATTCCCTCAGTAATGACCAAGTAAGATAGATCCTAACCTAATTAGGCCATATAAACTGATTGAAGAGGTTTTGGAGTTAGATAGTCTAATTTTGGCAGAAGTTAGTAGGAGTTAAACGAATGACCATTGGAAAAATTTTAAGATAAGTGACCTAACGACCACTTACTGGGTTTTCTTTAGGAATCCAGTAGGAGGTTTCACAGACCATGACCATCCTAGTTTACACAGACTGCTATAAGGTAGCAAATCTAGTAATTCATAGATAGGAGAAATAAGGGTATGACATGAAAATCATCACAAAAGGTCTACAGGAACCTTGCTCATATAGGAACAAGAGTCTGTATAGACTCCAAGCAACACACAATAAGTCTGCATAGACCACCCATTCTACCACATGTAGAAATACTCAACATCCTATCCTAATGATTCTAGGAAATCTAACCTATGGATAAGTTTAGATGGGCCAAGTTTGCCCTAGGCAAACCTGATTCACACGAACTTATTGAACCAAGTAGTAGGACACATTAGAGAAGACAAAGGAAAAAGCAGCAAAAAATAAAAAAAAAATAAAGCTGAAGAGGGGAAGAAATGAACTTAGGGTACATTTTGGCACACATGTGGCCCACCAAGATTGGCATCAAAGCATTGAATGGAATTCTATTCATCAAAACTATGTTTTGAGGCCAGTTGATCATAAAAGATATCATAAAACCCTCTGAAATAGCCATTATTATATCCTTAACCCACAGAAGAGGTAGAGGGGATGACAAAATGGACATTGACAACAACAACAATATCATTAAAGCCTTTCTGGTAGCTATTTGGGCATCAAAAAGAGGCAATAATGAGTCAAAACCACTAGAAAAAGCCAATCATGTATGAAGGTAGAGAGAAAAATAAAAAATTGAGAATGAGGAAAGTGAAAAAGAGAGTAGAAGGTCGATGATTTTCTTCTATCTTGATAAGTCTGCATAAGCTTCACCTTTCATGTTCATATGGACTAATATCTAGCCTGTCCTCCTATTAGCTTTTTGTCTGCATGGATTACCTCTATAGACCCTTGATCATTTCTGCACAGAACAATTAGGCAGTTTACACATACATCTATCTCTATTCTACACATATCACTTCACGGACCTATATAGTGTCCGCATAGACTAATGTTAGTTCATGCACCTCAGGTCTGCATAACCTTTATTTATCTGGGGCATCCAAAAACATGGCCCCAAAATATCCCAAAAACCATTAAACCAATGTTAGAAGAATATTGAAACATGAAAATTGACTAAATTTTGCAACCAAATGTGAGAATATGAAAGAATTAGTTTATTGAAAAACTATATAGGTAATTTTTAGTCAATGAAATTAAAAATGGGTTTTCCAACGAAGTAAACTAATTTTTAGCTAATGTTTACCCTCACCGATAACTAATGGGCCAATAAATTTGTTTTATTTAGTTTTTCAATAAGTAAAATAGATTTAATCAATCATTAAATTAGGTTTTCTATTTTTGATAACTTAATTCATTTTCTAATTTCAACCTTGATTTTGGCCAAATTCCACATGCTTTTACTTGTATAAACTTTTTCTTACAATTTAGAAAATGTTTTCAAAGTTAAAGTGTGTTATTTAATCTAAAAAATAAAAGTGGTCAAAAGTGGTTGATCTACTTAGTTTATTTTTTAAACTAATAAATTTAGCCTTCATTTTCAAATCTTTTTAGAGACATTCAATTGTTTCCAACACGACATCTTTATTTAACTTAGATGAGATGTTATTTTGTCATTAGAAGTTGCCATATCATGACTCGATGAAGTGGAATTTGTTTGAGTCCATAAACAATTTTTAATTAACAAAAGATTAGTTTCTAGCAAATCTTGTTTTAAAAATCATTAATGAATTTGTGAAATCCCAACTCTACATTTCAACTCAATGTATCCCATAGCTTTTTCCTTCTATTAGAGGTTTTCAAACCTCTTTCTTAGCATCCTTTGCTTCATTGATAACTTTGAGCCTATCATGGAAGTAATCCTGAAGTACAACGTTGTAAAAGAGAGTTTTACTTGCTTTAAACATCAAACCTCCATTCTATTAAAAAAAAAAGATGTTAAGCAACAACAATTGCTCGATATCTTTATTTGTGTATAGAATTTAGCCACCCACTAATTTGTAACACCTTTATCAACTTTAAGCTAATCAACACTTAACTTTAAGTTGATTTAACATTTAACTCTAAATAAACTTAACATGTGGTTAAGTTAATTCGGCATTTATACTCTCCCTTTATCGAATTTAGCTCTATATTAATTTGATGTTGTAAGATCAACTTCTAACAGCTATTTTCATTATTTAGGATTCAAACCTATCTTTTTTTTTCTTAGGATTCAACTTAATCTAAAGGCCTATCTTTTTCTTCCTCAAGATTAAACCATGCATTAATCTAACAACTATAATATGACAACATCATCTTTTTAAATTTAGCATTTTGCCAATTCAACCAATGGAACAATAATATCACGAGATTTCATCCATAATTGATAAAAGCTAGGTATGCCACAATCCATCTTTTATATTGATTAAATGCTAATTTTTACTTTTTTTAATAGGACCCAACATAGCAAACCAATCCAAATTCTCTTGGGTTCAGCCTAACAAGCCAATCCATAACTCTCTTGTGTTTAACCTAATAAGTCAATCCATAACTCTTGGGTTTAGCCTAGCAAGCCAATCTAAATTCTCTTAGGTTCAGCCTAACAAGTAAATCCATAAATCTCTTAGGTTTAGCCTAGCAAGCCAATCCATAACTCTTTAGTTCAGCCTAACAAGCAAATTCACTCCAGTTAAATTACACCTACCTAAGGTAGGCATTCATATTTAATGTAGTCTTGTGGCAGGGTAAGTATATCTAACTAAGGTACTTTATTATGTACTATTTTAATTTATGCATTTTCACATCACACACTAAAGTGGGGGCAACTGTAGATGCCCTACTCCTTAGGGCCTATTATGATAACTAGAGATAGGTTCAAAATCAATAATAGCCATTACTTGGGAATCCTAGTTTGCACAGACTAAAATGGTATTAGTCTATGCAAACATAATGCCACTAGGTTTGTATTAGCCCACCTAGACTTTATTAGGCCTAAAGCCTATGGTCCATCTAAAAGTCCAACTTCTAGTCCACACATACTAACTTAAACATAACCTAAAGCCTATAGATTAGCATAAAAACCTATAATCTAGGTTTAGACAAACTAAATAGTCCAAGTCTTCACGAACTTACAAATGTGAAAGCTTATAAAAGCATGAATTTCTTATTCATACTATGTTTCCTAATCCTATAAGGATTCTAACTCCTTCTGGATGGGAAAGCCTTCCCTTAAGCCTATAAATACCCCACTTGGGTATAAGAATAAGGGACATAATTTGAAGAGATAAAGACCCTACTATCTAAGAGTCTAGAAGAGGACTCCAATAAAGGATTTGCACTACTAGTCTTTAACCCACACTAAAATATTCGATTCTTTCTAAAAACCCTACACTCTTGTGTTATTGCTTAAGAGTTTCTTTATAAGGTAGGATATGAGGCCATTTACTACTCATACATTATACATTTATATTATTTTATATAGGCTTATGATCTCTTATGATTGATCATATATGAGGTGACTCTATGTGAATCCCCATATTGATTATAAGAGGATGTCATTATTTTGCCCTGACTTATTATTTATAAAGGACTATTAACATGTTTTAAACATTCTATTATTTTAATCCTAATCTCATGGACTTAACTTGAGGCATGCTTATGTTCACATGGACTAATTATGTTGATATGTGTGTAACTTAGTGTCCACACAGACTACTGCATAATACTATTTTATTTTGACTCTCTTCTCTCATGCATCAAATAGGTCATATTAATATTGCTTATATTGCAACATTACATGGTTATTATATGAATGCCAATGGTCTATTGAAATTGTTGTTTAGTCTATATAGACTCCCTTTTAGAAGGAACATGGTCTGTATAGATAGTCATGTCTTAAGAGTGTTTATACTATCTTCCAATCTGTACGGACTCCCCCCATAAGGAATGTAGTCCATACAGACAATAGTGTGAAATCTCAATTTATAAACTTGTATGTTATTTGTGATTAACAAGTTCATAATTTTACAATAATGATTCTTGGAAACATATCATGGTTCATCTACATTTACAAACATATTTATTTACAAACATATTTATTGTAAATCTATCTCATAAGGTCCTTACAAATCATTACATGTTATTTCTAACCTATTCTTTGAGTCATGTACGAGTAATCATTATGGTAGAATAGAAGATTTAGATGGACTTAATAACTATTACATGCTATAGTCTGCATGGACATACACTAGAGCTATATTGGGTCCACACAAACTTGATGATGTACAGATGGGACTTATTTTATGCCATGAACAATTTCATTTGGTTTTATACCTTTATTTCTTTTAGCTATTTTTAGGTTGTAATTGGTAGAATAATAACTTATTTTACATGTAGAAGCTTAAACCTCACATCAAATGTTTTTCTACATAAATAATTGGTGTTTTATTAATAAAAAGATTTTAAGTTTTCCTTCATCAAAATTCACATGAAAAATGAATTTTAACAAACATCATTATCCTAGAGATGGGAGTTAGTAGAATTAAGGGTAGTTGTCTAGTCATACCACAAGCAATGAATGACCTAATTTTTAGATGTGCAATAAATTATTATATTTGTTGTATGACATAAACACTGCAATTTACTTTCTTAAAGTGAACAGGTAATATGAATGTTATTATTATAATGCATGCTTGCTTGGTAAGGGATTGATAAATGTTATAATATAAAGGAAGGCATATTGTTAAGGCATAAATAAGATCTAGACCATTCTAGGTAAAAGATTAGTGGTCTAGGTGTACAGTCAGGTGTTGACTCCAAACACAAACCACTCTAATCCCTTGTAAAATACAATAAATCTAGAGTTACATTTCTTCCTTTCTTAAAATAATTTCATCTTTGGAATTACCTAGTCTAAATAGATAGAGATACTATGCCTTTATTTTTTCTTTACTCTACCGAGTGGCTTCTTTAATTTTGAAGTGCTCCATAATACTTTTACTAATGGTTCACCTTGTATCTTAATTTTTTGACTTCTCATGCCATAATTCATACTAGCTCCTTCTTGAAAGTAAGATCTGTTATTACTTTACTTTCTTCCATTAGTATTACATGAAAAGGATCAAACCTATATCGCCTTAACATAGACATATGGAAGACATCATGAATTTGCTGCAACTCTAGTGGTAAGGGCAGTCAATATGTATTTGGTTGTTTACATTATGTAATGTTCTATAGACAGATAAACCTCGAACTAAACTCTCCCTCTTTAATAAATCAAAGCATCTTTTTCTATGGCTATACCTTAAAAAACACTTTCTCATGAACTTCATATTCAATGTCCTTTCATTTTAAGTTAGCCTATGACTTCTATTGGTCTAAAGTAGCCTTTAGGCTTTCTCTAATAACCTTAACCTTCTCCTAAGCATCTCTAATAAAATTAGGTCCTATCCGCTTATTCTCACCCACCTCACTCAAACAAAGTGGGGTTCTATATTTCCTATTGTATAATATTCATATGGAATAATGCCTAACATAGCTTGGTGGCCATTATTATACACAATTTCAACCAAAAGTAGATACTAGTCCCAGCTTCACTTAAATTCTATAGCACAACCTCATAACATATCTTCAACTATCTATATAACCCATTTAGATTTTTTATGAGTATGTGGGTGAAAAGACATACAGAATCTAAGATCAGTATCTAAAGCACTATGTAATTTCCTCCAAAATCTAAAAGTAAACCTTGGGTCCCAATCAAATATAATAGAAGATAACATATCGTGTAATCTCATAATCTCAGTTATGTATAACTATGCCAGCTTCTCTAAAGGGTAATCCATTTTAACCTAAATAAAGCATGATGCCTTGGCTAAATTGTCTTCAATCACCCATACAACATCACATATGCATTTAGCCATAGGTAATCCCATCACAAAAACTACCATTTTTATTGAAGAATTGCTATAGGATGAAGCAGTCCAAAAGGAACTTAATGTTTTACTTTCACCTATTAACATGTGAGGCATCAAGCTATATACTCAGCCACATCCCATTTCATTCCTAGCCACTAGTAATATGATTTTAAATCAAGATACATCTTCATGCTCTCAAGGTGTATTGCATAAAGAGCATCTTGTTCCTTCTATAAGATTTGTGTTCTAATTCCCTCCACCCGAGGTGCATATAACTTATCGAGATGGTATAGGCACTAATTTATCTTAATCTCAAAATCTCTAGCCTTTCACTCTTTGACTTGACTCGCTATATGTGTGACATGGCTATAGGAAATCTATACTCTTTTTACTTGTTAAATCAAATCTGACTTCACTTATAATTTAGCTAGGATTGCACCATCCTTAATATACTGAAACCTAATATTCATTGCTTTTTATTGTTACTATGAATTTTTGGCTGAGGCATCAGCCACCACATTGGCATTCCTTAGATGGTAGTCAATCGAATAGCCATAGTCTTTTATTGTTTCCTTCTATTGTTGTCATCTCAATTTTAATTATTTTTATGTGGGAAGGTATTTTGAAACTTATGGTGTGTGTATATATAGCACTTTTTGCCATTTAGGTAATGCTTTTATACCTTTAGGGCAAAAACAATTGTAACCAATTTTTGTTCATGTGTCTAATAGTTCCCTTCATGTTGTTTTAACTATCTCAATGTATATGCCAGCACCTTTCCATTTTGTATTAGTACTCATTTAAGTCAATAATGTGATGCATTTCTATACACCATAGAATCCATCCCCAATGATGATTGTGTGAGGATGAGAGCTTCAGTTAACATTGTTTTTAGCTTGTCAAAGCATCCTTGACATTTATCATCCCACACAAATTTCACATCTTTTTGTAACAAATGTGTCATAGAGCCAACAATCATGGGGAATCCTTCGAGAAATCTCCAATAATAAATAGCTAATCCTAAGAAAGTCTGAATCTCTATTACATTTTTGGGAGGTTTCCACTCTAGCACAACTTTAATCTTACATGGGTCAACTTTAATGCCATCGACTAAGGTAATATCTCCTAGTAAGGTCACTTCATTCAACCAGAACTAACATTTACTAAACTTGGCACACAACTATTTCTCTCTCAAATGTTGTAAGACTAATCTTAAGTGTTGCTCGTGTTCCTCTTTGGTCTTTGATTACACCAAGATATCATTAATAAAAACCATAACAAATTGATCTAGGTATGATTTAAAGATTTGGTTCATTAGATCCATAAATGCTATAAGGACATTGATAAGTATAGATGGCATTGCCAAAAATTCATAATGACTGTATCTAGTATGAAAAGTTATCTTTGGGTTACCAGACTCGATAATTCTTAACTGATGGTACCTTAATCTCAAATCTATCTTTGAAAGCACACTAGCTCCTTATAATTGATCAATGAGATCATCAACCCTTTGCAATAGTTACTTATTCTTGATGGTTACTTTATTTAATTGCAAATAATCAATAAACAATCAAAGTGGCATGTCCTTCTTTTTCATAAACAATAATGATGCTCCTTGAGGTGAGACACTTAGTCTAATAAAGCCTTTATCAAGTAAAGCTTGTAGTTGCACATTAAATTCTTTCAATTCTATAGGTGCCATATGGTATGGAGTTATTTAGACAAGTATTATACTAGGATACACTTCAATCTCAATGTTAACCTCACTCTTTAATGACAACCATAGTGATTCATCTAAGAACACATCTAGAAAATCTGATACCACTGGTATCTAATTGAGGTCTAATTCTACCTTTGTACTATCAACTATATGAGCTAAGTATGCTGTATACCCTTGTTGTATCAATCGCTTCGTCACCACTACTAAAATTAGATTAGATAAGGAATTTCATTCACCAACCAGTGTTATCTCATTCTAATTAGCTATCTTAAGTGTGAGTCTCTTCTACTTTGTGGTATATTTTGGCTCTGTATTTAGGTAGCCAATCCACACACAAGATAATATTGAACTCGTTAAATAGGAGTTCAATGAGATCCATTAAAGACACATGTCCTTGAACCATTAAAGGACAATCTCTTTATACTCAATTAACTATCACATATTATTTAATTAGATTGCTAACCATGATATCTATACTCAAAGGTTTAGGTTTAGACCCTTTATCTCATGCTCGTGCAATGTAAATATATAAGAGTGTAAATCTAGGGTCAATCAAAGTTAAAGCAAGTAACCCAAGTAAAGAGAATACACCTACTATGACATCTAGTGCTTTAGTTTATTCTCTAACTAGGATAACATATTGTCATGTCGGTGCTTGAGCTTCATATCTTAACTTTTGACTAGTAGTAGCTCTATCACTATTATTCTTTATTTGACTTCTAGTAGGCGCAAGTGAAAAGTTTAAAACTGAGTAACATCTTTCTACTTCATAGGGCAATCCCTCTGGTAATGATCTTTAGATTAACATACAAAACATTTACAACACTTTATCTTCAACCAGATTCCCCCATGTCTATTTTCGTATGTCTTTCATATTGTTATGAACTTAATGCTTTAAAATAGGTGAACTAGTAGATTGCTACTGCTTAGGTCTAAACTATGATCCTTTTCCTGACTTTTGTGTTTGACTTTGCTTCTAGGATTGTTATGGGGCTAGATTTCCTTTCTACCTTTTGCCTATATCAAAGGATGAACTAGCTTGTCCTTGAGTGAATAACCTTCTCTTGTAAAAAAATCTCCCTTCTTCCTTTCAACATCTCCTCCATTGTGTATGCTATAGCTACCAAGGAAGTAAATTCTATAATTTTTGAGGTAGCAATCTACATCTAAATCACAATGTTGTGGCCTTTTTTAAGCCTCTTACACCTTTCTTCTTCTGTAAGGGCAAATTCTTTTACATATCTATGTAATTGGACAAAGTCGTTTTCATACTCAGTTATATATCTTTGTCGCCACTTCAAATCCAAAAATTAATGCCTTTTCTTTCAAGATAGGTTTCTAAAATATGTCTCTTTCTAAATTCTTATAGAAAGAACTTTAAAGCTAAATCCTCTACAACTATATGTTCTGGTGTTGTATCCCTTAATGAAAAGCATACTCCTATAATAAAGAGGTGGCAAATATCAAATTCTCTACTGGTGTACACTATAACTACTACAAAATACTGATAGTTTGTTCCAACTAGTACTCAGCTTTAGCTGTATCATCCTCTAATGGTCTTAAAAAGTCTAACACCTTAATCTTCTTTACTTTTTCCATATAGGTTTGCTATAATGCTTAAGGCTATGGAGTTTGCACTGGGACCAAGAGTAGAGCAACTGTAGTAGTAATCTATCAAAGCAAATTTAAAATTTGTTGTTATGACACCAATTGAGCTTGTCTAAGAGTTTGTCATGCCATATCACTAGGCATCGGAGCCTCTAAACTAGTAGGTTCATAGATTATTGTCAATGTAAGACTCACCACCTCTTCCTTCTTATTGAGCAGAGTGTGTTCACTTGTCTTGATTTACTACAAAAGAAATATTCATCAACCTTAAGCAGTGTAGCCTTACATGATGCATGATCCTAGTTTATGGGACACTCATGTAACTCTATGTGAAGAATAGCCTAAACCTACTTTAATACTACTTAATATGATGCCTCTTACCTAATCCACCTCCATAGTAACTAGAGACACCACTCTATTAATTTGTCTTCTTAAAATCCTTCTCTAACTACCCCTTATCATCAATCTTATCTAGGTCCCTATATAGTAGATGAGGAATATTCAAAATGTTTACTATTCTTGTATGAATCTATTTATAAATCCTTATTGCAAAATTAATTATGGGTCATATTTTATAGAAAATTTAGCAACATAATGGCTATCTGAGAGAAAAAAAAGTTTTAAACCTATATAAATAACACTTCTATAATCATTCTCTCATTCTCATGCCACATGGAATTCTAATCCACTAGGAATACAAAGATTAATAACAACACACATATTATGCTTAATTACCACATTTTATAATGCATGCATTCAAAAACATATAGTTTAGTCACTAAACTTGTTTACAACCTTTACATACAATAACAAATTGCATTTACATGACTATGCCTTACCTTTTTGTATACACTAGTACCACTAATATTTTACAACATATGTAGAGTACAAATGGTATACCAAACTTTACATCTGAACCACCACACTACTACTTGAGGCTAAGTTAGAACTTACTATTTAATACTTACTCATCAGTAAAATCGATACACTAAGCATACGCTTAGTGGTGAGTTTAATAAAATATGCATTGCATTATAAGCAAATGGTTCATACAAACATGCAAGGTATTCTAACCATATACAAATCTTACCTCGTAATTCATAAACCATACATATAAAGACAAGTATCTAACTCATTTGATTAACAATTCATTTTTAATTTTACCTAGGTCATTTATTTCCTTTATTTTACAATAATTTAAATTAAAGACATATTTTTTTTACTATTATTATTTATGTTGTGTCCTGTACTCAAAAGACTACAATTTAAACATTGGAAATCAAAATATGATCTTGTGTAGGAGCTTGCATTTTAGACCTCAATGGCTACACTTATCATAACATAGCACTTATAATCATGAAAAAATATGCAAGGATTCTCATCTAGAATCTTGATAGTAGCATTCATTTTATAAGTTATGTAGAGGTATGTATTTTGGACCTTAACGATTGCACCTATCATAACATAACATATCATAAGTATATATCTAGTGGCCTCATAGACCTTTTGGCAGTTACACCCATTCTGACACTTGTCATGTGAATCATCAATCATAAAATGTGCGGGGGTTCCAATCTAGAACCTTTACAGCTGCACCCATTACAAAAAGGGACACCTAGTGCCTTGGTAGCTGCTACTCCCTAGTCGACTGATTAACCTACTAGTAGGTGGTCTAACTAATATGGTCCTTAATTTAAATTTTATTAATTTATTTACTTATGTCTAGACATATTTTTATTTTATGTCTATTAAGTTGCCCTCTCAGTTATGTCGAAGGGACCTATCCTAATATCACATTTTCTTATCCTTATATGCTCCATTACTTATTTCCATTTCCTTTACCCTTTCATGTTTCATGCCACATAATATCATATTTATGCTTTTATTTGACCATAACCTTAATGTTACCTAATTTCCTTCTGTAACACACCATTTGACCTTACATCTTTATGACTAATATGATACAATTTTGTAACATTAGGGATTCCTCCATTTAATTATAATTTTATCTCTTATTACATACCATCAAGTCATGTTCACATAAAATAAACTTTCACAACATACTATTCAATGACTAAGTTCCTCTCCATGTTAATTACTTTTCCTCCGAATTTCTTAGCCCAATTATGTAACATCTCCTACCCAATCTATGGCCAAATCAAACAAGAGATGTTAATTCCTAAAGGTCACTTATCTTTGAGCTACCCTGACTAATTCTCATTTAACTCTTTATGAAATCAAATTTATCAATTATTATTATGAGTTAACTAAATTATGGCAATATAATGACTATCTAGGTGAACTATTGTTTAATATCTATGTATTGAAAAATTGACATGCTAAGTATACACTTAGAAGTGAATGTAGTGAAACATGTATTGTAACACACATATGTATCACACATTAATTAAATTCTTAATTCATATGGTATTTTTATTTTATCATCTTAAATTTAGAATACTCCTTACTTTTTTTTAACTCAAATCATTCAATATTCATAACATTTTAAAAGAATTATAAAATTAAAATGGGTTAAATTCATGTTATTCTCATATTTTACCCAGTACACATTTAAAATCTTTATCATTAAGTAGTATGATCTTTGATGTTCTCGTTTAATGATTAAGTTATATTACCATTTATCCATTAAGATTTGTTTATATACTCTATTCATTCTACACAAAGTTCATCATATTCTCATCGATTAGAATTTATCCTTATAAGGTTTCCTTAGTCATATTATATTTTATTTTTATAAGATTTATCTTTATTACATCATTAATAATATTGAGATCTAAACTTGTTCAGGGGCCCATATTTTGGACCTCAATTGTTACACCCATCATCAAATATCAAAGTATGTGCGATGGCTGCACCCATCCGCAATGGCTACACCTATCCTAAAGCTTGTGTAGGGGCTCGTATTATAGACTTCAATGGCTACACCTATCATCAAGTCACAAGGTGTGCTGTGACCCTTTATGAACCTTAGGGCAGCTGCACTTGCCATCAAATCACAAATAATGTGTAGTGGCCCTTTGTAGAGCATAAGGCAACTACCCCTATACATTTATAATGCAAATAGTCCTCATGGACTAACATCTCATGACACCAAATTGTCTTAGCAACTGCTAACTCCCTAGTTGATCAGTCAACCTATCAAAAAAGTGGTCTAGCTAATATAGGCCATGATTTCTCATATCTTTTCCTATTACTCATAATTAATTTATTTTTTTTATTTTTATTCCCTTAATTTTCAGTTCATAAGTTTATGCCAATTCTATTAAAGATGGTTTATCATGTTTTTCATTTTTAATATACTCATCTCAAAATCAGCAATTATCTCATTTCTCATTCCATATGAGTTAACTTGTGCCCTCTTATCTGGGTCTCACACATTAATTCTTATATTCTTAGTTAATCATATCTTATATAGATTCATTCATTTATAGTCATTATGACTTTCTGGGAATATCTCAATTTTCTTCATTAGTTAATTTATTATATACATTCTCATGTTATTAGATCATAAACATTTGTTATTATCCTTTTTAGTCTATCATTTTATCATTTATCTCTATGTCACATGGTCTATGTTTTGTATAATCTCTTTAAGTAGATTAGACTGGTCATATTGTTTAAGTTACTCAATACACATTTTTCATCTAAATACACATTCATACATTCATACCAATAAACTAGGCCCTTAAGCCATCACATTAATTAATATCCATTCTTTATTCACTATTTACTCTTTTAAATTCATTGGCCTTACAAGGTATAATTGAGTTTACATGTTCATTCTTTTTACATCTCATTACTCATACTTTACCATAACAATTATCATTTTGTTATTTCACAAAAGACATATACACCTGAATTTGCATTGTTTCCTCATTTTAATCATCCTTATAACTAATTATTGAACTCAATTACTTATCACTCACATGTTATCTCACATAAACACACCTTTGCGATAATGTACCATTCAGCCATTATTCTTTAATGTATATCCATTTATTATTTTTTT
>CANXYI010521204.1:0-10427 GCA_948208565.1 Hura crepitans | reverse complement strand
AGGCATAATTAAGGTTTAATTCCATAATTCACTTAAGGTCACTTATTTAGATTATGATTTCAAGCTTTAACAAATAGTTTTAGTCTAAATTCTTTTAGCCATTTCAAGGCATTTGTTAAAGGTGTACATTGGTATATTAATATATCATATACTTAGCTACTTTTATAACCATTTCATGCTAACAATTAAGCCATTGCAAATTTCTTAACTAACACCTTAATCATCGTAAATTTCATACCAATATGCCATGGCTTAACTCACGGGTTTCTTAGGAAAAGTGGAGTAAATCTCTATTCCTTAATATGTAATGACATTATTAATCACATATACATGCCATGAACTTAAGTGTGCCTATAAACATTTCATTCTAAGCCAATTATGGCTAAGGTACCAAGCAACATACCTAATACTCAATCATGAAAGCTCACGGGTACAAGCATAATTACACAATTAATAGGGAATTCCACACCCAAATGTCCATAATTCACATCCTAACATGCCAAGCATACCCTAAACTCATCTTAAGCAGCAATTTAATCACTCAAACAACCATTGGTAGCAAATTCCAACAAGCTTTTTGAGGCCAAATAAGCATACAATAAGAAAGACATGCCATTTTCTATTAAAAACTCAAGAGATGCCGACAACATAAGAGGGAAATCAACCTCAAATCTACGATTCTAGCAATCCTAAATTAAAGTTCACTAGCTTAGCCACCAAAACACATGACGAAAATGTTGAAAGTCCACTTACATAACACTTTAAAGATGTCATTCCCATCTAAAGTCATGCTACGAACCCAATTCCAACAAGCATAATAACTTTGTCCTCTCTTCGTGAGCCTCTAAATGCCTTCCAATAGCCACTAATGGCATAGACACCCACACCTACAGGTCTTAGCTATGATTTAACATCAAAAATCACCCAAAAAGGCCAAGAAATAAGGGAGATACAACCATAAACTCACCTTAGTGTCATGATTTTGGATTGTTCTAAATCAGTCACTTTGTTTGATTTTTCTCTCCCGAGCAATAGCTCCTTTGGCCTGATTCTTTTTCCTCGTGGTGCCTAACATCTTAAAGAATTTTTAGTAGCTAAAATCACTTCATTTAGCCATTAGAGAGAAAGTTATGGCCTAAAAATTGAAGGGGTGGCATTAGCAAAAAGGAGAAAATAGAGAAAATGAGTTTTGTTCCTTACAAGTGGAAATCCACTTATCACAAGCCCTTTGCCACTTGGTAATGCTGTGGGCCCCATTTTGATGCCTTAAAGTTGTCCTGATAATTCCCAAACCATCCCTACTTTTTTTGGTAAACTTTAAAAATTCATAAAAATTCACCGTTTGTTTTAAAATTCCTATTTTAATCCCATCTACTTGCTCGTAAATTTTTGTGGCCAAATTCCACCAATAGGGTAGCTTTTAGACTGCCTTGACTTGTATTCCAACCTCAAAAATTATAAGAATTTGCAAATAACCTCTGATTTTAAAAATTCTTTCACCAGTAGACTTAGTGTAATTTTTAACATTTAAGGTCTAATATTTATGGGCCCGTCCGAGCACATCTTGGGTTAGTCCTAGCCCAAAAAATTTTTTTTGCCTCGATAAGTAGTTTTCAGCCTAAAATGAATTGTTAGTTCTACTAAATTTTTAAAATTTTCTCCTTTCATCAAATTAAGACCCCTCAAAGTTTCACGACTTGTGATCCATATGCAAGTGACCCAGCACCTCAGCTGCACTCTATGGACCCTGTGGCACTATTCTCGAAGCCTTAGAACATAGGCTTTACATGAATGGTATGTTCAAAGAGGAAATTATTGTAATTAAGGTAATTATAGATAGAATTGATGTAATTAAAGTGTAATAACTTTAATTTTCATGGTACATTATAGCTTAGAGACAAAGAATAATGCATGGAAATGGTAATATAAGTACTATGTTTGAGATATATGTATGTCTATATGTGTAATTGTGTGATGCATAATGCATGCTAGCATAATGTGACTTGGAATGTGTGTTGGCCTAATGATAGCTTGGTTGATGAAATATTGGTCATAAGTTGAATGGTATGAGATAACTACTTGTATTTAATGGGAAATGATAATAATAATAATAATAATAATAATAATAGAAAGAGGTAGTTTAAATATGGTGTATGTATATTATCATGGCATGGTAACTAAGAAAGCAATAAGTATATGTAATTGAGTAATCATATGAATGGACATGAACATGTGTTAATATACATAAGTCATGTAGTGTATATATAACTAGGATAAAGAGGTTGATAGAACATATGTGTTAGGAAACCTACTAGATACGTTGACTAGTCAACTAGAGAGGTAGTAACCACTAGGGTACTTTGGTGTCATTTTTCATATGAGTATTGCCATCATGAGGTTATAAAAGCCATTGCAAACTTATATGTTGTATATTCATGACATATTGCTTTCATATAGTTATAGCCACTGTAAGTTTTAGTTGGAACATTGCACACATTCATGCAAGTGCAACCATCATGAGGTCTAATAGGGCCATTGCACATTTTCATGCTAGTGCAGCATTCGTGACATCTAACAAGGCCACAACACATTATCATATGGGTGCAACCATTGTGAAGCCTAATAGGGCCACTACACACTCTCATGCTTCTGCAATAGTGGCAAGGTCTAAAATATGGTCCATTACATGTTGAGATCACAATATCTAGTACAAGGATTTATGTATGTAAATATAGGCTAAGTAACTAGTTAATGCTTGTAATATAAAATAATTAAATATGATTATAGAAATAAACTATAAACATAGATAAAAAAAATTATTAACATATGGTAACATAAAATAAGTAAATGTGTAATTGCATAAGCATAATACTGTGTGCAAATGTTCCTAGCATGTTTCTATGTTTTCATTGTATCTTCATCTACATGTGTACAATTGTAAGCATATTTCATTGAATACACCATTAAGCTTTATGCTTTGCACATCATATTTTTTATGCATAAGTTGTAGATAGTCAATACCGATCTAGCCTTAAAGTGGAAAACCCAACCACTATTATTTTGGTATACTTTTATATCTTTTTGGTGTGATGTATATAAAAATAGATGGCATTCATATATACATAATTGGGATAGCTGTAGATACATCATATGTAAACAAGTTATATGAGTTTAGCTTGAGGTAAGTTAATTTAATATGGAAGGTGTTAATATTATTGTGACATCTATGAATGTTGATTTAAATTTTGGCAATAGTATAATTGTTATGATTGATGTGATGGATTTTACTATGATAATGTTTTATTGAGATGGGTTGTGAGCATCAGAAGGATCACTAATGATGGACTAATATTAAGATTGGTATAAAAGTGTTATTTCACGTAAGTTTTACTTTGGGACATGAAATTATACAGCCATTATGATGCTAGATTTTTGTTATGGTAGGTCAAGCTTATTTTATATGCGTGTGTGACACCTCCTACTAGATTCCCAAAGAAACCCAATAAGCGGTGCACTTCCCACTAGGTCACCCCTCTTGGAATTGTCTTTTCAATTCATTCATTTAACTTTTACCAATTTCTTATCATTGGACTTATCTTAACTTAACATCATGTTTTGCCTTTTTATAGGCTCAACTAAAAGTTATACCAGTCTATTTATGCCAAGAATTGTTAATTAAAGACTAGTAAGATATTTCCTAATATCCGGCAGCATATCGGTTGTCTGGTCACTATCCAAAAATTTTAAACCTATAAAAAAACACATCTATAAATTCGTTTCCACATCTCTTTAGACCCTTATGGTCTTCCAGATATCAATCTAACATCATCAGTCTATCAATGCATTCACATAAGCCTTAAGCCACAATCAGAATATATATAGCTCTAGAGCCTCAGGCTCATATATCACAAAATCATATGTAGAAAACCATACATTCATAAAATCCAATAATTGACTTATTGCATAACACATTCTACACCTATATACATATATACATATTACAAGTCCAATTTACAAGGCTTCTATTCCCACTAAAGTACATTGAGTGTAAAACTATACACTAAAACATAACAACCTTTTAGCTGATCCTCTGAACTTTAACTGCATGCTCCACTCTCAATTCTGCTGACCTACGCACTGAAACAGGCAAGCTGAGTATATAATATACTCAATGGTTAACTCATGCATTTAAGTTATGTCACTTAGTTTATTCATACATACACAAAATTAATATTATCTAATTTAGGTTATTAAGCCAATAGTTAAATTATCTATGTCAAATGACCAAAGTACCCTTGTACCTGTACATAACAATTTATTATTTATTTAGTCATTTAAAAGTCAAGTAAATTATGGATTTAGGCTATTTCCAATAATAACATCCAAATAATAGAATTATCAAGTTAATAAATGTTATACATGTAAAATTACCAAAATACCCTTTATCATGTGCACTGATTAATTATTCTATTAATTATGCCAAAAATCTGGGAAATTCTATAATATAGGCCACTATTAGTGTTGTATGTTATTTATTTCACTAAATTAATAGGCCTGACTAAATAGATTACACTTCAATACATTAGACCTAGATGGAACTAAAATAGTTCACTAATCTACATTCTAGACCTTGACTGCCGCACCGGTCTAATAAACATTATAAGGATCAATCTGCAGACCTCCTAAATCACATATTCAAATTTATTAATTAATTAGTCTGGTCTACCCAGTAGATTGGTCTATCTAATAGACTAGTGTAGTGGCCCTCTAGAACCTACACCACTACACTGTCATAATTAGGTAAATAGCACCAGCTGTGTAAAATTACATAATAGTCTATCTAATATACTAGTATAGAGGACCTAATATTAACCTCAACTACTGTACCAGTCCTGCTTGAAAATCAGATAATATAACAGCTGCTAAAATCCCCAAGTTGACTAGTTAACCCATCTAATTGGTGTCTAATTAATGGGCCACTAACCAGATTTTGTGTTTATTTCTTTGCTAATTACCGATTTATATTATTCTCATGTTGAAAACAAACAGATGCAAATTTTAACCCGGTCTAGTATATTTATGATTAGATAGTACCAAGTTAATTTGCCATCTCATTTTTAGGCCTTGTGTTGGCTAATATTTAAGTCATATTATCTCTAGTTCTTTTACACATTTAATTGTCATTTAATTTCTATTTACTATCCAGAGCTATTTTTTGTTTAGGTAATGGTCAATTCTAGACACTTATAGGTCACATTTTTATTTAACAATAGTCATTTCTAGGTTTATTTCTTAGTCATTTTTAGTGTAGTTTTCACCCAAAAATTCATCCTTCCCATAGGCCTAAAGCCACTCATTTTCTAGGTCATTTATAAGGCCAAATCATAGGCTTTTAAGTAATGTCATACAATCAAATTATTATAGCCCTTTTAGGCACATTTTAGGCCTATTCAAGTTCACTTTATATGTTTAAGTTTAAGTCACATTTTAGACCATATTCCAAGACTATATTTCAAGTACTTTTATAATCATCAAAGTTCATTTTCTACATCCATTTATACCATGCTAATTCTCAAATTAAGCTAAACAAATTAAGTTATCTCAAGTTCCTTATCTCAAGCTTTAAGGCATATATTTCATACATATAGTTTACCAAGATTTACATATCATTTCCCTTATTGAAACTCTTAGGTCCTAGCTATCTAATAGCCTTAATTATGTATTTCATTAACATCTATTATATCTTTAAGCTTTCATCCATAACTTAAACCCATTTATACATATACATTCACATTTTCATGCCATTTAAGGAAGTGTGCACACATTAATATGCCTTGGCCATAGTTATAATGCCCAGACCTTACTAACAACTACACCTTTCCATATAATAAGATAACATTCTATCATGTTTAGGTTACATTATATGAGAAGTCCCTACCTTACATGTCACACCCACTTAGAATGTCCCTAAGTAAGCTCTTAACCATTCAAAGACTTTACCATAGTCATACATATATTACTATAATTACAAGCAACCCTACCTTACATCAATACTACAACCTTACAAACTCACTAAACTACCTTAATAGCACCTATAGACTTACATGCACATATAAGCATCTCTCGACAAAATAAGGTTACTCTAATGCACAATCCCTTTTTCCATCAACCAACCCCACATACATTTATCCCTTATTACAAATTATTCATACAAACTATGAATTCATTTTAGCAACTCTCCATCACCAATTTAGCCATACTTAACACAACTATTACCACATATAAGCCATGATAAAATAGAAATGTGTGATTTAAAGTACATGAATTCACATACCTCACAAAGAAAAGAGTCAGATTACACTCACTAAACTTGAATAACCCTTATGGAATTAGCCCTAAACTTGACTCACATGCTTTCATTCTATACACCTCCTTTTCCACTTTAAATTTCCTCCAAAAAACACATATAACCACAAATGAAAATCTAGACATATAAGCACTATTAGCTATCGAAACTCCCCAACGAAAATTTTTTAGAAAGGCAAAAATTGTCACATTTCAAAAGCTTAAATTCCTTGTAAGATTTTCTAACCATTGCCCCTTTTTAGATTTTTCTTTATTTATTTACCATCTCATTGCCTTCAATTCCTCCAAAATTCAACTCTTAACATGCGAAAGGGGATTTAGATGCCATAGGAGTGGAATAAAAGCTCAAAAATGGTGTGAAAATGGTGGAATTTTCGCAATAATGGCATCAGTAGCACCATAGAGAAGAAAGCAAGTAGTTCCACTTGTTTTACCAGATTTTGACAAATAACATGGCATTTTTGACATGTGTAATGGCCTAGAGCTATTGACATGTCATGGTAGGTCCCACGACCACCCGAACTACCCTAAAATGGCCCTATTTTAGTAGAAACTTTAGGAAATTTTTAAAAATCATAGGGACCACAAAAAATTATGTCATTTCTTTTAATATTCCTCATTTAATCCCTTCTACGTGCTTGTAAATTTTTGTAGCCAAATTCCATCGGTAAGGCAGTTTATAGACTACCTCGATTTGCATGCCAACCTAAAAAATTACAAGAATTTGCATGTGAACTCAAAATTCAAAAATTCTTTCACAAATGGACTTAGTGGAATTTTTAAGCTTTAAGGTATGATATTTTTGAGTCCATCTAGGCACATGTCAGGTTATTTATGCCCCAACTCAGTTTAACCCCATGGATTAATAGCTTATAGCTCAAAATGAATTATTTGTTCTGTTAAATTTTTAAATTTTGCCTTTTTCATTAATTTAAAGCCCTTGGCACTTTTATGACCAGTGTTGCTACCTCAATTCTCATGCAAGTGATCTAGCACCCTAAGCACACTTCTCAGACCCAGTGATACTATTCACAGAGCATTGATAGATGGGCATTACAGTTCTTCCCCTCTTAAGAAAATTTCATCGTCAAAATTACTTGAAGCAAATAATTATGGACACTAGGCTTTCATCTATTCTTTTATCTCTTAGATAGCTTTTTTAGTATTATGATGTCTCCATAGCACCTTAACTAGTGGTATGGATTTATTTCCCAATTGCTTCACTTCACGAACAAAAATCTTGACTGATTCCTCTTTGTAGCTTAAATCAGACTATACTTCAATGTCTGTCATTGGAATAACATATGTAGGATCTAATTTGTACCTCTTGAGCATTGAAACATAAAAAACATCATGTATTTGTTATAGCTCAGGTGGCAATGCTATCCTATAAGCTAGTGGTCCAACCCTTTCTGTATTCTCATAGGGCCTGATAAATTTGCAACTCAGCTTCTTTTTTTTCCAAAACTTAGCACTTTATTCTATGGAGATACTTTCAAAAACACTTTGTCACCAATTGCATATTAAATATCCCTTCATTTCAGGTCAACATATGATTTCTGTCAATCAACTATAGCTTTCAATCTTTCTCTAACCACTTTCACTTTTTCCTCAGCATCTCTAATCAAATCAATATTAGAAATTTTATTCTTCCCAACTTCACTCTAACACAGTGGAGTTTTGTATCATTTTCCATAAAAAGCTTCATAAGGTGCCGTTCCCAAGCTTGATTAATAAATGTTATTATAAGCAAACTCTGCCAAAGATAGCTACTGACCCAACTACCTTTAAACTCAATTGCATAACTTTATAGCATATCTTGGAGTACCTGTATAGCCCTTTCTGACCGTCCATCAATCTGAGGATGAAAATCAATACTATAGGCTAGTTTCATGCCTAATGCTTCTTACAACTTCTTCCAAATTTTGAAAGTAAAATGAGGATCTCTATTAGAAATGATAGTCACTAGAACACCATGAAGTTGGACTATGTCATCCATATATAGCTTAGCTAGCTTTTCGAAAGAATAATCCATCCTAGATAGAATAAAGTGAGTAGTCTTTGTCAATCTGTCAATAATTACCCATACAACATTGGATTTACCTCTAGTCATAGGTAAACCCATCACAAAATCCATTATCACTTTCTCCCACTTCTATTCTAATATTGCTATAATATGTAGCAACCCAAAAGGATCCTGGTGTTTATCTTTCACTTGTAGACAAGTAAGACACCTTGCAACATATTCTGCTACATCTTTTTTCATACCTAGCCACCAATAGTGAGATTTTAAGTCTAAATACATTTTTGTGCTCCTAGGATGCATAGAATAATGAGCTTCATGTGCTTCTCTCAGTATCTGTAACCTCAGGTCATCTATACTAGGTAAACATAAGCTATTTTGATAAAATAAACATCCATCTTCTATTAATTCAAATCCTATAGCCTTCCCCTCTTTAACTTTACTAACCATCTGAACCAACTGCTCATCTTTCATTTAAGTCTCTTTAAACTACTATTAAAAATCAAGTCTCATATGTAACATAGCTAAAATGGCATTCTCTATAGTATACTGTAATGGCTTTTAGAGTTATCATGAATTTCCTACTCAAGGCATTGGCCACCATATTCACTTTCCTTGGATGATAGTCAATCAAACAATCATATTTTTTTATTAATTCCAACCACCTTCTCTGTCTCAAATTTAACTCCTTTTAAGTGAAGAGGTACTTCAGGCTTTTATGATCTATATAAATATAACATTTTACACCATAGAAATAGTGCCTCTATATTATTAATGCAAAAACAATAGCACCTAGCTCTAAGTCATGAGTAGGATAGTTCCTCTCATGTAGCTTCAATTGTCTTGAAGCATAGGCCATTACTTTTCCTTCTTATATCAACACACAACCCAAACCATTCAATGAAGCATCAATATACATTATGAAATCTTTACCCTATTCAGGTTGAATCAGGATAGGAAATTCTATCAACATCTTCTTCAATTTCTCAAAAATTTCTTTACATTTATCATACCATTCAATTTTCATAATCTTTCTAATCAATCTAGTTAAAGGAGTAGTAATAATGGGAAATCCTTTCACAATTATCCTATAGTACCCTGGTAATCCAAAAAAACTTCTTATTTCTATCACATTCCTAGGTGGTTGCCATTCTAACACTGCCTTCACTTTGCTAGGGTCAAGTCTGATCCCTTTTACTAAAACTATATGCCCTAGAAAGGCAACTTCATTCAACTAAAACTCACATTTACTGAGCTTTAGCATACAACTATTTCTCTCTTAGAGTCTATATCAGAACCCTGAGATAATGTTCATGTTCTTCCTCATTTCTAGAATATACTAGAATATCATCTATAAACACCACAACAAACTAATCTAGATAAGGTTGAAAAACCCTATTCATCAGGTTCACAAATGCTACTGGGCCATTAATGAGTCCGAATGGCTTGACCAAAAATTCATAATGCCCATACCAAGTTCTAAAGGTAGTTTTTGGAATATCAGCCTCTCTGATTCTCAATTGGTGATACCTAGATCTCAGATCAATTTTTGAGAACACACTTGCACCTCTCAACTTATCAAAAAGATTATTAATTCCAGGCAATGGATATTTATTTTTCATAGTCATCCTATTTAGCTGTCTGTAATTAATACACAATCGAAGAAACCCGCCTTTCTTATTTACAAACAACATCATTTCTCACCAAGAAGATATATTGGGTCTAATAAAACCCTTGTCTAATAGGTCTTGTAGTTATACTTTCAGTTCTTTTAATTTAGTAGGTGCCATTCGATAAAGTGCAATGGATATTGGAGTTGTACCAGGATATAGCTTAATTTTTAAGTCAAGTTTTCTTTGAGGTGGTAAACCTAGAAACTCATCAGCAAATACATCAAGAAATTTAGAAACAATAGGGATATGTTCAAGATTGGAGTTAAGAGTATTCATGTCAATGGCATAAGCTAGATAAGTTTCATACCCTTTTGAAAATGTTTTCGTGCTATAACAATAGAGATAAGATTATTTAGAAGACTTAT
>CANXYI010521167.1:0-10431 GCA_948208565.1 Hura crepitans | reverse complement strand
GAAGTAAACTGAGGATCTCTATCTAAAATAATAGCCATAAGTACCCCATAAAGTCTAACAATCTTATCAATGTACAATCTAGCTAACCTTTGTAGTGAATAATCTATTTTGATTGGAATAAAGTGAGCTATCTTAGTTATTCTATCAATAATTACCCACACAACATCACACTTATTCCTAGTCATAGGCAATCCCATCACAAAGTCCATTGTCACCTTTTCCTACTTTCATTCTAGTATTGCTATAGGATGTAGCAATCCAGAAGGAACCTAATGCTCAGCTTTTATCTACTAGCATGTCATACATCTAGCAACATATTTTGCCACATCTTTCTTCATACTTGACCACTAATATTAAGACTTCAAGTCCATATACATCTTAGTACTACTAGGGTGCATAGCATAAGGAGCTTTATGTGCCTCCTTTAGTATCTGTAATCTCAAGTTATCTATACTAGGTACACATAACCTACTTTGATAATATAGACATCCATCCTCACTTAATTCAAATTATGTTGCCTTCCCCTTTTTATCTTTACCCACAATCTATCTCGTCTATTCATACTTTAACTGAGCTTCCTTTATCTATTGTTTGAAATCTAGTTTCATCTAAAGCTCAACAAAAATAGCATTCTCTCCTATATACTATAGTCTAGCATTCATGGCTTTCAAGGTTACCATGAATTTTCTACTCAAAGCATCTACTACCACATTAGCTTTCCCAGGATGGTAATCTATTAAACAGTTATAATCTTGAATTAGCTCTAACCACCTTCTATACTGCAAGTTCAATTCTTTTTGAGTTAAGAGGTATTTTAGACTGTTATGGTTTATATAGATGTAACATTTCTTACTGTATAAGTAATGCCTCCAAATTTCAAAGCAAACACAATAGAAACTAATTACAAATTATGAGTATGGTAGTTCCTCTCATGTGGTTTCAATTGTCTCGAAGCATAAGCTACCACTTTTCTTTCTTACATCAACACATATCCCATACCATTTAGTGGAGCATCAATATACATAACAAAATTGTTACCTTGTTTAGGTTGAATTAGGATAGGAGCTTCAGTCAACATTCTCTTCAACTTGTCAAAACTCTCTTAACATCTAGCATCCCACTCAAACTTCACATTCTTTCTAATCAATCTAGTTAAAGGTGCTGCAATCATAGAAAATCCTTTCACAAATCCTTTGTAGTACCTAGCTAAATCTAGAAAACTTTGTTTCTCCATCACATTCATTAGAGGTTCCCATTCCAACACTGCTCTAACCTTGCTAAGGTCTACTTTAATACCTTCTGTTGATACTACATGTCCCAAAAAAGCTACTTCATTCAACTAGAATTCATATTTACTTAACTTGGTATACAATTTCTTCTCCCTCAGAGTGTATAGCATAACCCTGAGATGTTGTTTATGTTCTTCTTTAGTCGTAGAATACACTAAGATGTCATCAATGAATACAATCACAAACTGATCTAAATATGATTGAAACACTCTATTTATTAAATCCATAAAGGCTGTTAGGGCATTAGTGAGCCCAAATGGCATCTCTATGAACTCATAATGCCCATATTAAGTCCTGAAAGCTATTTTAGGAACATCAACTTCCTTTATCTTCAATTGGTGATACCCATACCTCAAATCAATTTTTGAAAATATAGCTATACCTCTCGATACATGAAAAAGATCATTTATCCTGGGTAAGGGATACTTGTTCTTCACTGTTGCTTTATTAAGCTATCTATAATCAATGCATAATTGAAGGGACCAATCCATCTTCTTTACGAATAGAACAAGGGCTCACCAAGGTGATGTACTGGGTCTAATAAACCCTTTATTTAATAAATCTTGCAACTGCACATTCAGTTATTTCAACTCAGTAGGTGCCATTCTATAAGGAGTAATAGACACAAGTGTTGTACCAAGATACGCCTCAATCTCAAAATCAAGCTCTCTCTATGGAGGCAATCTTGGCAACTCATCAAGAAACACGTCAGAAAACTTTAAAACTATAGGAATCTATCTAAGCATTGGGGTGGAAGTGCTAGTATCAATAACATGTGCTAAGTACTCTTTACACCCTTTTTGAATGAGTTTCCTTGTTATAATAGCTGAGATAAGATTATCTAGAAGGTGTCTCTCACTTACAACTATTACTGTCTATCCCTCTACAGTCTAAAGGGTTAGCTTTTTATGTTCATAATCCACTACAACCCAAAGTTCAAACAACCAATCCATTCCCAAAATCACATCAAACATATGGAAAGGTAACTCAATCAAATCCATAAGAAATAGACATTCCTGGATTACTAAAGGACACTGCCTATATACCTTGTTCACATTCACACTCAATCTTATAGGATTACTAACTTGTATGTCTATGTTCACATGATCAAATTTCAGTCCTCTATTATGTGCTCATGTGGTGCATACATATGTATTTATAGATTCTAGGTCTATCAATGCCAAAACTAGAACATCAAATAAGTAAAACATACCTGTAATGACATTTAGGGAGTCTGCCTCTTCTCTAGCCTAGAGAACATATTGCCTTGCTAGTGCACAGGCTTTTGATCCTACCCCCTGACTAACATTAGGTTGATTCCCTCTACCCTGCCTCTATCTTTTACTCTGAGATGCTACTATAGATGCCTAAGTACGGTT
Organism: Hura crepitans; assembly: GCA_948208565.1. NCBI lineage: Eukaryota > Viridiplantae > Streptophyta > Magnoliopsida > Malpighiales > Euphorbiaceae > Hura > Hura crepitans. Next base: position 7,763 of record CANXYI010521167.1, on the reverse strand, counting down.
ACCCTCTAACTGTCTCTAAGGACACTCTCTTGGATAATGGTCTCTAGAGCCACAAGTAAAACATTCTCCCTTTCTGGTCTTTCAACACTACCCTAATGTCTCTTATTGCAAGTGTTGCAAGTTGGAGGTCCATTCCTATCACCTGCTTGTCTATAAGCACTAATAGCTCATAGAGGTGGTCGAGATCTGACTATAAAAGCTTGCCCAGATCTTTGAGACTATGTTTATCTATATGCTTGATACACTAACTCAGACTTAGATGGTGCTTCTCTTCTTCTCTTACTACCACCTAAAGTTGTACTGGACTGCCTAGTAGTAAATTTTCTCTTTCTCTTAAAGAAGTCTCTCTTCTCTTGTACCATCTCCTCTATGTCATAGGCAGATGCTGCTAATATAGCAAAATCTATCACCCTCGGGTTAGTTATCTATATCCTCAACTCCATATTCAAACCCTTCAGGAATCTCTTACTTTTCTCCTCTTTATTATGCATGAACTCCTCAGCATATCTGATTAGCTTAGTAAAATCTTTCTCATATTCTAACACTGTCCTCCTACCCTATCTCAAGTCTGGGAACTTATACCTCTTTTTATCCTTGTAGGAATTTAGACTATACCTCTTCCTAAACTCTATCAAGAAGAACTCTTAAGTGAGATTTGTCATTACCTTCCTCTTTTTAATGGTATCCCACTAATGGAATGATTATTCTTATAGGAGGAAAGTTGTACACTTCAAACTATCTTATTTTGACCACTCTGACTGTTCTAAATTTCTAAAGGTTCTCTCTAACTAGTACTCTGCTCATGTTACATCATCCTCCTTCATGCCTAGAAAATCTATAACTCCTATCTTTTTAATCCTCTCTAATGATGTCTTCTATAGAGGAACTAGTGGTGGAAGAGGAGATAAAGCAGCAGTAGTAGAAATATGTCTAAGTAGATACATTATTTGTTGTAACAGCATCAAGGATTCTCATGTCTATGGCTATGCTTGTTGCTATGGCTGCTGTGCAGCATCATTGGGTTTTAGTATGCTTACACTGCTAGCTCCCCCCTACATAATTGTAAGGGTATAACTAGCCACTTGCTCACCTTAGCAATATCGCTTAGGCAAGCCATACATAAACACTTACACCTACCTCTTAACTAAATGAGGATTAAGTCCCTCCATGTATTCTTTTCACCAAAATATCATTCCAAGCATGCATTCTATCTATAATTAACATAATTACATGCCTAATTCACCATTACACACATCTTTGCTATGTTTGCCACCATTTCCATACAAGATTACTAAAGTTATTACATTAGAAATTCAAGGTCCATACTTTGAATGCCTTAAATTCACATACCTCACTATCGAAGGAGAATGATTCTTCACTTCAAGCTTGAAAAAAACCAATTACACCTCACTTTGCCTTCACTTCACATACACGCCATTCATCCTTCAAAATTCCTTGAAAAATCACATAATTCCCCAAATTAAATTCTAAGACTATAGGCATTCTTAGAATAATGAAATCCTCTAGGAAATAAATTAAAAGGAAGAAAACACTTACATAAAAGAAGTTGGTTCCTATCACTCTTTTGATGTACATTTGGTTAATTCTTGAATTTCTTTAAGCTTTATACACTTTTATGGCTTTCACTTCCTACATAAATCAATTCAATAGACATTAAGATGATTTTTAGTGGTAATTAGGAAGAGAAAAGCTTATAAGAAAAAAGAAAAATGGTGTAAAGGAGAGTAAAATGGCATTAGGTGCAAGGAAGAAGAAAAAGAGAGGGTGAGTGGGGTGTTGAGTGTGATGTGGACACTTGTTAACTTGAAGCTTATATAGTGGCTGAAGTGGCATTGGTTCGGCCACTTGCCACCTGAGCATTCCAAAATTGCACGATTTTGGTAGAAACTTCAAAGAATTTTTAAAAATCACTCAAACCTCTAAAAATCATTATATTTATTTTAAAAATCCTTGATTAGTCCCATTTAAAGGCTCGTAAAATTTCATAACCAAATTCTCTAAATAGGATAGTTAACCAACTACCTCAGTTTACATACAAAACCCAAAATTAAGGAAAAGTTGCAAATGACCTTGTATTTCAATAATTCCTTCACCAATGGACTCAGAGGAATTTTTAGCCTTTAGGTTATGGTAATTTTAGGTATGTCTGGGCACATCTTAGGTCATTACTGGCCCGAATCCATCTGAGCCTATGGCCCATGAGGTTACAGCCTAAAATAATTTATTACTTCTACTAAATCTTTAAATTAAGCCATTTTTAAGCCCCTCAAAGTTTCATAACTAGTACATCCCACCTCTGGCCTCGACACACTGGGGACACTTTTTAAGCCTCGAAGGTACTATTCATAGAACTTTGATTTATAGGCATTGCAACATCAGCTATAACATTGGCTTTTTATGGATGGTAATTGATAAAGAAATCTTAATCCTTTCTTAATTCCATTATTCTTCTCTGCCTTAAGTTCAACTCTTTCTATGTAGGGAGATATTTCAGACTTTTATGGTCAGTATATACTCAACATCTCTCCTCATAAAGATAATGCCTCTATATTTTTAAAGAAAAAATAATAGCTGCCAGCTCCAAATCATGTGTTGGATAGTTTTTCTCATGTGGCTTCAACTACCTAGACGCAAAGGCTATCACCTCATTATCTTGCATTACTGCACACCTAAGTCCATTATGAGATGCATCACTATAGATGATGAAACCTTTTCCTAACACTAGTTGTGTGAGAATTAGGGCTTCAGTTAACATAGTTGTCAATTTGTCAAAACTTTCTTTATATCTGTCATATTGCACAAATTTAACATTTTTATTGAGTAATCATTGAAAATCCCTTGACAAATTATCTATAATGCCCAACCAATTCCTAAGAAATTTTTTATTTTCATTATATTTCTCACTTGCTTTCACTCTAAAATGGCTTTAACTTTGTTAGGATCTACCCTTACGCCATTTGCTAAAGCAATGTGTCCCAAGAATGATACCTAGTCAAGCTAAAATTCATATTAGCTTAACTTGGCATAAAGTTATTCCCCCTTTGGTGTCTATAAATCTAACCTCAAGTATTTTTCATGTTCTTCTCTGCTTTTGGAGTACACAATGATGTCATTAATAAAGACCATGACAAATTGATCTAGGTATGTCCTAAAAATCCTATTCATCTTGTCCATAAATGTTCATGGAGCATTAGTGAGCCCAAATGACATTTCTAAGAACTCATGATGTCTATACTGAGTTTGGAAGGCTATTTTTGGAATATCTACCTCCTTAATCCTCAATTGATTATACCTCAATCTTAAATCAATTTTTGAGAACACACTGGCCCCTTGATTTTGATCAAAGAGATCATCAATTCTAAGCAATGAAAATTTATTCTTATTGGTCACCTTATTTAATTATCTGTAGTCTACATACAACTATAAAGTACCTCTTTCTTTTCACAAATAATACTGGTGCTCCCTAAAGTGAGACACTTGATCTAATGAAGCCTTTATCAAGCAACACCTATAATTACACTTTCAATTCTTTCAATTCATAGGTGCCAATCTATACTGGGTTATAGATACTGGTGCTATACTAGGATACATCTCAATCACAAATTCAATGACACACCCCTTACCTATTTATGCCTGAATAGGCAAGGTGTGTCACTTCCCACTAAGGTCACCCATCCTAAGATTTCCCCAAAGGCCTTTTATTTAACTTCTACCTAACTTTGACCAATTTTGACCAATAGGTTCTTAAACCTATTCTAATCATTTATTCTCTTATTACCATCTATTTTAACCCATTAAAATTCCTATCAGGCACTATAAAACATTTATAAAAAATCGAGCAGCATAATGGCTGCGTTGGCAACTAACCCTAATTAAACCTGCAAAGAAACATACTTTTAATTAAACATCCTACCCTTATTTCTCCCCTAGACCCTTTGGTCCTCCAGAAAATAACCAACAACACAATATCATATTTTATTCATCATCACAGGGTCGTAGACCCATTAGCACACATAAATGTAGAACAAACATTAATTATCATACATAACCATGCATACGTTTCAGTTTATCAAAATCAGTTGTACATATATCCTATATACCTACACTATCTAAATACATGAGTGCATTCCCATGTACATAACTCAAAAAGGAAAACAAAAGTACCAAAGGCTCTAATCAGCTACATTGGTAGTGATGTCTAATGTCGATCCAAACTCTATCTGCATAGGCAAGCAACATGTTATGTTCCGCACACAACAAGTGATCCTCACTACCCTATGTTCATTTATTTAAGTCAACTTAATTATCTAATTACTCCTTTTACAAGCCCATACCAGACAGACTACACTTAAAGACACTGGACAGTGGGATGTATCTTGTGCGATTTCTCACTTTTAAGGCCTAGGTAGCTGCACCTAGCTCACCCGATAGTAGGGACCCATCCGTATACCACTCTTAATATTAGACTAGTAGATAGTAGGGACCCGTCCGTAGACCACTCCCAATATCTGCGAATCATAGTAATCAGTAGCACAAAAGTGGATAGCAGGGACTCATCTATTGACCACTCCCAATATCCATATATACATTAATAACTATGCAAGGTACATCATACAATCTTAGCGATTGCACCCACCATAAATAACATAGGGCAGTGGGCCCTAGAAGGACTGACTACTTAGCAGCTGCTCTATCCCCTAGTTGACCGATCAATCCATCTAATGGGTGTCTAACTAATGGGCTATTAACCATTTTAGACCATATTCAATATTAATTTATCTTTAGGTTACATTTCTAGACCTAGTTCACACAAATAATTAACCATGGTCTATGCTCATGTGAAAAGCTTGCCAAAAATAGAGAAATGGTGGCTAATGGCATCGAGTTGGTGGGTTTTTAAAGGTTTATGGTGGTTTGATTACATATGTGGTGTACACACATGTGAAATCTATTATGGGTGATGGGTTGGACCTATTGGATTGGGCCAAATGGCCCTTAAACCAATTTTTACCATTTTTTATGTCACTTTTTGGTTCAAAAATTCACAAAATATTCTATAGGCTCCAAAAATTCCTATTTTAGTTTTAAAATTCGTCAATTAATGGGACTAGGGTCCATACAAAATTTTAGGTTAAAATTCCACCATTAACTTTTTAGCACTATTCATAGCCAGAATAAAATATTTAGAAAACATATCTATTGACTTCAAAAAATTATAATTCCTCTATCAAACTCAGTGAAATTTTTGAGGTATAGGGTATGATATTTTTGAGACCATCCGAGCACATCCCGAGGCTATATTGGCCCGACCTCATTTTATATCCGTAAACAATAGTTCTTACCTTGAAATTAATTATTGGTTCTGCTAAAAATTTGTTTTCCCTATTTTTAGGCCTGTCAAAGTTTTATGACAATATGCCTATTATCAGACTCGAAATAATGGCCCGCACCACGGGGAACATCACTCGGGCTTGCCCGATACTGTTCATAAGACTTTGACTATCAGGCATTACAATTCTTCCCCTCTTAAGAAATTTCGTCCTCAAAATTACCTGTATTGAAAAGGTGAGGATATCAGGTCCGTATCTGTTCCTCGCTTTCCCAAGTTGATTCTATCTGGTTATGGTGCCTCCAAAGTACTTTCACCAATGGGATCTTCTTGTTCCTCAGCTACTTCACTTCTTTTGCTAGAATTTGCATCGGTTCTTCCTCATACATCAAATCTAGTCGAACCTGTATCTCCTCAGTAGCTATTACATGTGTTAGGTCTGAACGATACTACCTCAACATTGTTACATGAAAGATGTCATGTATTTGCTGCAACTCAAGTGGCAGGGCAAGTCTATAAGCTAATGGGCCCACTCTTTCTGTAATCTTATATGGCTCGATGAATCTGGGACTGAGCTTGCCTTTCTTGCCAAACCATAGCATCTTCTTCCATAGGCACATCTTTAAAAACACTCAATATTCCTCCTTTTTAAATCAACATACGACTTCTATCTATCTAAGGCCACTTTTAAACTTTCTCTATTCACCTTAACCTTTTCCTCTGCATCTCGAACTAAATCAGATCCCACAATCTTGCTTTCTCCCACTTCACTCTAACAAAGTGGAGTCCTACATCGGCGACCATATAGTGCTTCATATGGTGCCATGCCCAAGCTAGCCTAGTAGCTATTGTTGTATGCAAACTTTGCTAATGCTAGGTATTGATCCCAATTGCCTTTGAATTCAATGGCATAGCCTCTCAGTATGTCTTCCAACACCTATATTACTCTCTCTGATTGGCCATATGTCTAAGGGTGGAATGTAGTGCTATAAGTCAATCGAGTACCCAAGGCTTCCTGTAACTTTTTCCAAAACCTCGATGTGAATCTCGGGTCTTGATATGATATAATTGCTATAGGCACTCCATGCAACCTAACAATCTCATCAATGTATAACTTAGCCAGTTGCTCTAATGGATAGTCCATCCTCATCGATATGAAATGGGCGGTCTTTGTCAACCTATCCATGATCACCTATATGACATCACATCTATTCCTTGTCATTGGTAATCCCATGACAAAATCCATAGTGATCTTCTCACATTTCCATTCTAGAATTGCAATCAGGTGTAGCAATTAAAAAGGAACCTGGTGCTCTACTTTCACCTACTGACATGTTAGACATCATGCCATGTACTCCGCTACATCCCTTTTCATCCCAAGCCACCAGTAATGAGGCTTCAACCCAAGATACATCTTTGTGCTTCCTAGGTGCATCAAGTATGGCGCCTTATGAGCTTCTCTCAAGATCTGTATTCTCAACTCATCAACATCCTGCACACACAACCTATTCTGATAATATAGGCTTCCATCCTCTGCTATGTCAAAACCTATAACCTTCCCCTCTTTGACTTTATCCATAATCTACACTAAGTGAGCGTCTCTCATCTAAGCTTCCTTCACTAGCTGTCTAAAGTCTGCCTTGACTTGCAACTCAGCCAACACTGTAACTTCTGGTGTGTACTCCACTCTAGCACTCATTGATCTCAGTGTAGCTATCATCTTCTAGCTTAATGCATCTATAACTATGTTCTCTTTGCCTGGATGATAATCGATCAGGTAATCATAATCCTTTATCAACTCGATCCACCGTCTCTACCTCAAATTCATCTTTTTCTAGGTAGGCAAGTATTTCAAGCTCTTATGATTGATGTAAATATAGCATTTTTTTGCATATAAGTAATGTCTCTACACATTTAGTGTAAAAACTATGGTTGCTAGTTCCAAATCATACGTTGGATAGTTTCGTTCTTGTGGCTTTAGCTGTCGGGAAGCAAAAGCAATCACCTTTCCTTCTTACATCAACACATACCTAAGTTTGTTATGTGATGCATCACTGTAGATCACAAACACCTTACCCTGTTCTGGTTGTGTTAGGATGGGAGATTTTGTTAGCATCCTCTTTAACTTGTCAAAACTGGCTTGACACTTGTCATCCCACTCGAACTTTACATCTTTCCTGATTAACCTTGTCAGTGGAGTAGTAATCATTGAGAACCCTTTCATAAATCTCCGACAGTATCCTGCCAATCCTAGGAAGCTTTGAATCTTAGTCACATTCCTAGGAGGATTCCACTCTAACACTGCCTTCACCTTGCTCGAGTCCACTCTGATACCTTCAGCTGAGGCAATATAACCTAAGAATGCCACTTCTTCCAACCAGAATAATTTAAAGGTGTTATTCATGTTCCTCCA
>CANXYI010521149.1:0-15452 GCA_948208565.1 Hura crepitans | reverse complement strand
GACACCAAAATCATCAAGAATGGCAAAGTATTTTGGGAGAAAAATCGAGAAGAATCCTAAGGTGAATAGTAACCTCCCAACTCTCTGGTTTTTCTTTTTCACAAATTTTATTTTTCACAGGTTCCTTAGGTGTCTTAGAGTACATATATAGGCTCAAAATATTTTTTCAATGTTTATATTATTTTATATTAATTTTTTTATTTTTGTACCCTTTTGTATTCGTAGGTGAAATGACAACTCGAGCCTCCCGAGGTAAGAAGAAGTCTTAGGCCAACTTTGAATGCCCTATACGACCTTGTTAGGTATGTGTAATCACTTTAATTTGCCTCAAATTTGCATTTAATGTATTAATTGCTTTATGTTCATATTAGCCATAAATGGTATTAAATGCTAAAAAATGCAAAAAAATGTTATAATTGTAATTTATAATGAATGGAATGATAAATCCATGATATGAGATGGTTTACAGTGTTATGAGTGGTGAAATTGCAAGAATTTTGATATGGAGTTTATTAATGCATTATGTGAGTTAAAAATTGATTATGCCATGTTGTGTGTCGTATGCCTAGAAATACGTGCGTATAGTTATTGTATGATTAGAACATGTATAATAGATGTAAAGTGTGGTATATTGCTATGGAATGACTTGGTACATGAGAGCGCGGCATTATGCCTACTTGAACTGATACGTGTGCTATTGTGTATACTTATATTCTTATCAATTAAAAGTGTCGTATACGTATGAGTGCAATGTGCTAATATACTCAAGATGAATTTTTGACATATAATGGATATATATGTGTTATAAATGCATGATGAGGCAATGTATGACCATTCGAATGTGAATATTGGAAAATGCCATGAAATGATCATCTAAGTTGATATTTGTGTCCTTATATGACATATTGATATGTTGTTGTGTTTTAATGCCATTACACCTCAAAATGAATCCTACAAGTGTAATGGATATTGATAGGCCTAAGTTGGCCTAGTGTACATATGTAGGCTATTAAAAGGTGCAATGAGGCCAATGGTGATTTTAAGTAATATAATAATATAAAAAGTGAAATTAGTTAATTTGACACAGAATGGCATGTTTAATGATGCCTATATAGTTAGACAACCTAGTTTGGATAGGTTGATCGATGAACTAGGATTGTAGTGACTACTAGCATACCTTCGGGGTATGAAACCTGTGAGTCATTTATTTATGTGTCGACGGGCATGAGAGCCTTCAGGCCTAAGTTTGTTTGCACATTTAAGGATATGAGAGCCTTTGAGCTTAAGATTACGTGTCAATAGGCATAAGAGCCTTCAGGCCTAAGATTTATGTACCTTAAGGGTATGAAAGCCTTTAGGCCTAAGTGTTACACATCTGCAGATATGAGACCTTGGGCTTAAGTGATACATATTTATAGATGTGAGAGCCTTCGGGCCTAAGTATACGTACCTATGGGTATAAATGCCTTTGGCCCTAAGTAATTCCATTATCTAGTCTTGGTTAGTTGTCTTATTAATATAGGCATAAGTTAAACAATTAAAATAGCTTAAAAATACATAAATTGAGATTATGGGTTAAGTGGCCCTAATATGTGACATATAAACATAATGAGGTCAAATAACTCAAAACTGGTCTTAAGGTGTATAAATGTGTTTATTTTCATTCGGATGGCTATACATGGTGATTATATGTTAATACAACTCAAAACATTAATATGGACAGTTATGATGTGCATATATGAGTTTGTGTGCATAATGGCAATTATGACCAAAAAACATGTATGTCATTATTCTTTGCAATATATGATTATGGTATGGGTTCTTATAAATGCTATAGTGATAATATGATGTATGTTGTGCCGTTTGGCTTATAAATGATTATTATGTGATATTTGTGACTTTTGGCATATTTGATATTTAAAGATCAAGACTTTATGTATGTAATGCATTATATCAATTAAATTGTGGTTATTTGATGTTTATATAATGCCTTAGTAATTATGCTATCAAAAATCATTGTTTATGCTTAAAATGTGCATGTTTGCATATAAGACACCAAAAATGTGTGTTGTGATTATTAAATCTAAAAATGGCTTATAGGTATATATGGGTATGTTAAAACTAACCTTTTTACAAGTTAAAGTGATTACAGCACTAAGCAAAAGCTTAGCGCATTGCTTGTTTGTGATGCATATGTAACAGGGCAATATATTAGAGCTAATGCTTCTGTATATCAGGAGACACAAAGATAACCCCTGTGTGGGTATTTTGTACTTTTTGTAATAGTAGTAGTGATGTAAATGTAATGATTATATAGTTAGTGTGATGTTGTGATCCCGGAGGGATTGGGTCTAATCTGCATTTGTAGCGGGGTTTTTTTACTCATATATTTTAACTATTGATTCTTGCTTTTCTGCTTCTTGCATCTGAAGATCAAACATAGCATGAGACCTAAAGGTCAAATATAACATGAGTTCAAGATTGAGCATCACATAAGTTTAAGGATAAAACATAGCATAATGGCTATTACAACAATTTATGAACCTAAAGTTCATCTACCAACATGGATTCGAAGATAAAAAAATATAGGCCTATTGGTAAGGCATTTAGTGGACCTATAGACTGAATCAATATTAATAAAGGTGCTGAAGTACCCTAGCAACTGCTATAAAAGCCCCTAGTTGACCCATCAACCAATCTAAACTAGGTTGTTACTTATATGGGTGATTAACCAATTTATTTTAGTTACACCATCTTAATTAAGCTTAAAATAGCTTATGATTACTTTGGTTTAGCCAACTAATGACTATGCTAGAAAACTATGTTATTACTCTTATTTTCATGATCGAGCATATTATTTCATGCAAAAATCACATATTAAGTTATAATTCATCATTATGTACTCATAAATACATTATCAACATCTTATTACCATTTCATGATCATTAACATACATGTGATCATGTATCATCCATTACATGTTTAGCACAATGCATATTTATGCATGGACATCTCATAAGGCCATTTGGCCACCAAACTCCAAGCATATATAAGCCACCTTTTTCACAACATAAACATGCATCACTTTAGTTTTTATCTATAACCATGCACACAACCTTTATTTCATGCCATAAACACATCATATATGCACATACATGCTTAATGTTCATTTAGCTAACACCTTAAATGCATCATTTCCATACATTCATCATCACCTTTCTCACTTTATGTAAAATGCACATCCATACACATTCACAAGGCCCTTCGGCCATAAGATAAAATGCATATTCCACTTGCATTCTTCTATTATACAACAACATAATCCATGATCACAAGATACCATTCATCAATTCACTTCAAGCTACAATAACTAGCATGCATTATATGACATAAACACATGCACTCGTATATAAGGCCATTCAACCATAATGCCAAAATCCATATTATCATGCATCAATCCACATTTAAAGTCATCAATTCACATCCATAACATCTTAAAACATGATTTAAAAGCTAATTAACATCATACATAACCATTTCTACATAAATTTACACATTTACATAATCACACATATTAGGGCATTAATGACTTTACAAAAATTAGATCGATTACACTTATTTCTTGGAGTCAAAATACACCATGGAGCTTGTTTGTACCTTTCTCTTCCTTTTATCATGAGAGCTCTCCATTTTTCGTAATTGTCCATAATAGGCTCGATATATAAAAATCCATATAAAATTAATAGAAGCATAAAATGAGAAACCAAAAGCATAAACATAACCTTGGGCACTAAAGGAACATGGGAAAAATGTCAAACTTTGAAAAATCTTACCTGAGTGATCCTAAGTTACTATTCACTAAGATGAAAAATTGATAAAATCTTCTATTTTCTCTTGAAATTCACATAAGAATCGAGGTATATGGGTCGTGAAGGTGCAAAATCAAGTCTTAAATGAATGAAATAGGCTTAAAAATGGTAGAAAGGAAGCAAAAATGGCTCCTGTCTCCCTTTGAGTGGCGTCTAGTAGTTGGTGTCAAAGCAGGAAAAAACTATTTCTCCTTTGACTTAGCTTTGACCATTTTATATAACCCTTTTTTTTAGCCATTGTTAGCCTCATTTTTGACATCTAAGATACCCTTAAAATCCTATTAAATTAGACCTCAAAAGCTTTTAATACATGTTAAAAATCAAGAAAAATTAATTAAAAACTTAGCTTTTAAGGTTACCTGAATTTTGTAAAAATACTTTTCGATTTTTAAAAATTCTAATTTTAGTGCCAATACGCTAATTAGGATTTTTGAGTATCATGTTGTATTAATCTAAAATATTTTTGAGCATCTTTTGAATATTTTATGGTTCAGCTAAAACTATATCACTATTCATGTAACACTATTATAAAACTTAACAGTCATTTTTAACCACATAAATAACTTCATTTTAACTTCAAATTTCACCTAAAATTATATTATAATTAATACTTCCATTTTGTAGAATTAGTGAGACTCAAGGTTGAGAAACACTATTCATGTCTTGAGAAGTAGTATTCATAACACTAGGATTTTTTAGGCATTACATTATAATTCTCCCCTACTAAAGCAATTTCATCCTTAAAATTAGATTCATGTACCCTTTCAATTTATTAGGACCTTATCATCTCTTAAAATCCTTTACCTCTTCTATAACTTCATCAAGATAACTTTCAATACTATTTTCATTATATCTTTACTTAAATTGTTTAAGCAACTTCTCAACTTGAGTAAATCCTAAAAATCCTTCCTTTTATGCGTAAATTCCTTTAACATATCTAACTCAATCACATATCTTTAGTGACTACCAATATTTCATACATTCAATGTATCTAACCAGATCCCTATTCACTTATATATATATATATCCTATTAATATATCCTATTAAATCTCTTTGTTAATTTAGGCATGTATATATAAAGAATGTTGTGGTCTATGTATGTATAATGATGATAATAATGATGTTAGTGATGATAATATGCTATGCATATGCATTTTGCTGATGTTAAAGCTTATATACCTATAATACAAAAACTCTAACCATATGTAACATGTCATGTAGAATTACCCATAATCTAAAGGAGAATTTGCTGGGTATACTAAATGTATCATGATTCTTTATAGCTCTAAACTATGTTACTATTTTTTATACATACCTACTGTCTTTCCAACATCAAACTATTGTGCTTTCGAATATATTGTAGAATTCCTTTGTACCTTCTATAGAGATATCGATCCAAATTGATGTTAGTTAATCCAATGACTTCTTATATTGGAACATCCGTTCAATGTCAATTCCAAAAACTAGGTTATCCATAGCTTTTGCTCTCTTTATAATTTTCTTATGATTTAGAACCCATTTATTGCCTTCAACTAACAAAAGGGCAGAACTGCATTAGAAACTTCTAAATCCTCATCCCTCATTACAAATATCCTTTAACCTTTCTAAAATCTTACTCTATTTCCTAAAACCATCTAAACCTATGCTTTGACACCACTAGACATAACAACCTTACCCACTTCTCAAAGAAGCCTAATAAGAGATGTTACAACACTTACAGATGACATATATTTAGAAAAGTATAACCCAATATTAAAATAATCAAAATAAATGAACTAGAAAATTTCATTTATAGAATTGCTTTGTAAAAATATTTTGATACCTTTTTAAAACACTTTCATTTACTAAAAATAAACAATTTTATACCAATTTATGGTACGTTATTTCTTTTAAAACATTTTCATAAAGGGGTTATCACATAAAAAATCTGGCAAAATAATAGTTGTCTAGGCGCTACACAAAAATTTGAACTTGCAAGAAAAATAGTTCAAATATAGAATACATCTTTTAAAATTCATTATGTGAAGAAAAAAATAATCAATTAAAACCGCCAGCTTTTAAAAAAATGATTTTCGATTTATTATATTTTATTAGGGATGAGAGTGGTTAGTGTTTGGAGTCACCACTTGGCTCTACACTAAAATCATTGATCTTTTGCCCAAAAAGGGTTTGAAATCATATCTTATTTATGCCCTAATAATATACCTTCCTTTATATTCTAACATTTATCAATCTAGTATCATTCAAGCAAGTGTTTGATTAAAGCATTCATGTCACCTTTTCACTTAGAGAAATAAGTTATTGTATTGAAAATATATAATAAGCATAAATATGTATTGACATCTAAAAATTGAGTCATTTATTAGTGGTTATTTCACTTGACAATTACTTGTAATTCCAAAGGAATTGGTAGTAATTACCCAACTCCCATTTCAAGGATATTGGCCTTTGTTAAAATATATTTTTACATGACTTTTATTAAGGAAAACTCAAAACCATTTTGTTTAGGAAAACACCAATTAATTAGGTAGAAACCCATTTGATATGACTTTAGGCTTTTGGCATGTAAAACAAGTTATTTATCTACCTACTATAACCTAAAATAATCAAAAGAATAAAAAGTTACAAAACCAAATGAAAGAATATAAAACAAACAATTTGTTCTTATCTTATGTTGTTAAGTCTATGCGGACTCATTATGGCTCTAGTCGTTGTCTATGTGAACTTAAGTATGTCATGGCTAATATTGTCTATCTAAACCTCCAATCTAATAAGAATGGTCACTCTTACAAATCTCAAGGAAAAGGTTAAAAGCAACATATAATGGTCCGTGAAGAACTAAAAATAAACTCACAACAATTTACTTAGCATACGTATGAAGGAGTCATAATGTATGAAAAGAATTATCACTGGGGAAAACTATATACTTATTGGTTGATCACAGAGGACACACACACACATATATATATAAGGATTAAGATTACATACACTAATCCGTATAGACTATGGTCCTTATGAGAGAGTCCGTGAGGACTAAAAATAGTGTAAATACACATAAGACATGGTCATTCATATAGACTATGTTCCTTCTGAAAGGGAGTCCGTATGGACCATTAACTAATAACAAATAAACACAAAGCATAACCATCTGTGTGGACTATGTTCCTTATGAAAGGGAGTCAGTGCAGACCATTAACTAATAAGAAATAAACACAAAGCCTAAACATCTGTATGGACTATGTTCTTTGTGAAAGGGAGTCCATACCAACATATGTTAGTTTTATCATGCAAATAATATTCATATGATAATCATGTGATATAACAACATATAACAATGTTAAACATAGTAGATATAATACACTATTCATAAGATATTACTAGAACAGTGTTAATTGTTAGTTCACATGGATCTGTGATTACACGTATATTAACATATTTAGTCTATGTGGATATGAGCATGCTTTGAGATAGGTCCATGCGATTAGGATTAAAATTATAAAATAACCACAACATGCCAAAAGTCAAATATACATAATAAAATAGTACAAAATAATGACCTACTCATATGATCAATGTGGGGATTACATGGAATCACCTCACTTATGATCAATCATAGGAGATCATAGGTCCATATAAGTAATATTTATGTATATTATATGTATAGTAGGAGGCCTTAAATCTTACCTTATGATAAAGCTCTTAAGAAACAACACAAAAATGTAGGATTTAAGAAAGAATGGAATTTTAGTATGGGCTGATGTTTAGTAGTATGAATCCTGTGTTAGAGTCCTCTTTTGGACTCTCAGATAGTAGGGTTTTAGCTCTTCAAATTGCCTCCCCTTTCTCATACCCAAGAGGGATATTTATAGGTTTAGGAGATGGCTTTCCCATTCAGAGGAGGTAAAATCCTTCTAAGATAAGGAGATAGAGTCTAAATAGAAAGCTCTTGCTTCTAAAAAGTTTCTATTGGCAAGTCCGTGTGGACTTGGATTACTTAGTCCATGCAGACCTAGGTCATGGTTTCTCTTGCTAGTCCATGGGCCTTATGCCAAGTTTGAGTTAGTTCGTGCGAATGTGAACTTTGGTTCATTTGTGCGGACCATAGGCCTTAGGCTTGATAAAGTCTAAGTGGGTGATGCAGATCTAATGGCATTATGTCTAGGTGGAACTATGCTATGTTAGTCCATATGGCCAAGGTTTCCAAGTGGTTTGTATTGTTACTTTTAGCCTCTTTTTGGTTATCATCATAGGCCTCAAAGGTTAGGGTGTCTACAATTGCCCCTACTTTAGTATGTGATGTGAAAATGTATAAATTAAAGTAGTACACAACAAAGAAAGAAATACTTACCTTAGTGTAAGGCTACATCAAATATGAATACCTACCTTAGGTGGATAAGATTTGACTATTGGATTTGCTTGTTAGGTTGAACCTAAGAGATTAGACTTACTTGTTAGTTTGAACTCGAGAGAGTTGGATTAGGCATTGAGTTAAATCCGAATATGTTACATTAGGCATTGTGTTGAATTCTAAAAAAAAGATAAGAAATTAGTATTTATTCAATATAATAAATTGCTGATAGTGTACCTAGCTTTCATCAATTATGGATGAAATCCCATGCTATTTTTGTAGTATTGATCGAATTAGCATAAAGCTAAATCTGAAAACATGAAGTTGACTTATTATAGTTGTTGGATTAATATGTTGTTAAATCCCAAGAAAGAGAAAGAAGTTAATCCCAAGAAAGAGGAAGATAGGTCATTAGTTTAACATGTAGTTAAATCCTAAGAAAGAGGAGCATTGATCTTTAGATTAACGTGTAGTTAAATCCCAAGAAAGAGGAAGATAGATCTTTAGATTAATGTGTAGTTGAATCCCAAGAAAGAGGAAGATAGGTTTCAACCTTCTGTGATATTGAATTAATATGGAGTTGAATTCGAAAATAATATCAATGTTGAATTAACTTGAAGTTGATTTCAACAAATAATATTATTTGGAGAAGAGATGATTTTAATGATCAAATTAACTTAAAGTTGAATTCGAAGAAGAGATAATTTTATAAATTAGTATGTGGCTAAATTTATTTGGACAAATGAAGATATTGAGCAAAGAATGGTTTGCTCACACCTTTTCCTTAATCGAAGGGAAGTAAATGTTTAAAGCAAGTAAACCTCACTTTTTCAAGGTTGTTCTTCAAGGACACTTTAAGTATCAGCTCAAAGTTATCCATGAAGTGAGGGATGCTAAGGAAAAGGATTTTAAAAACCTCGAACAGAAGGAAAAAGCTATGGGCTACTCCTCTTTTTAAAGGAATAGGGTTAATGTCACCATTCTATAAGATAATTTTGCTGGTATTTATGGATAAAGAACATTGAGTTTGGATGTCGAGTTAGGATTTCACAAATCCTCTTGTGATTGTAATCTTTAAAACAAGATTTACTAGAAATAAATCTTTTGTTAGTTAAAGAAGCATATTAAATAGGATAGATTCTATGGTTGATTCCACTCCATTGAGTCATGATATGGCAACTTTTAAAGATAAAATAGCATCTCATCTAAGTTTAATAGACATGTTTTGTTAGAAACAGTTAAATGTCATTAGGAAGATTTGAAAATAAAGGCTGAATCTATTATTTTGAAACTAAACTAAATAGATTGACCACTTTTGACCTATTTTGTTCTTTAGCTAAAATAAAATATTTTTAAATTTGAAAACATTTTCTAAATGGTAGAGAAATGTTTATACAAGTAAAATCATATGAGATTAGGCTAAAATTGAAGTTTAATTTAGATTATTAATGAAAATGGATTAACTTTCTTAACTTTTGATGTAATTGAAATTTTATTGGTCAAAAAAACTAAATAAAATGAATCTATTGGTCCATTAGTTGCTAATGGTGGTGAGCATTGGCCCAAAATCAATTTGTTTGATCAAAAAAATAATATTTTGAACCATTGAACAAAAATGACCTATATAGTTTATCAATAAACTAATTTCCCTCATATTTTCATGTTTAGGTGCAAATTTTTATCCAATTTCATGTTTCATTCTTCTTTTAACATTGGTCTAATGGTTTTTGTAACTTTTTAAGGTCGTGTTTTCGAGTAACCTAAATAAATAAAGGCTGTGTAAACCTAAGAATGCATAAGCTAGAGTAAGTTGTAGGATAAGTCTGTGCAGACAACATATGGGTTCATGAAGGTGATGCATGTAAACTAGAGATAGGTACAGGGGTAAGCTATAGGAT
This sequence comes from Hura crepitans, assembly GCA_948208565.1. NCBI lineage: Eukaryota > Viridiplantae > Streptophyta > Magnoliopsida > Malpighiales > Euphorbiaceae > Hura > Hura crepitans. The sequence goes on along the minus strand of CANXYI010521149.1, from coordinate 5,336 downwards.
AAGTCCATGTGAACATACTTGAGGGTCCCTAGAAGTGAGCTATGCGAACAATGGGAAAATGTAAAAATGGGCCAAGATGTTAGTCTATGCAGAGGTCTGAAAGGAAGTTTGTGCGAACGTGTCATGACATGATGAAAATCATCGGCCTTCTCTTCTCTATTTCACTTTCCTCACTTTCTTTTTTTTATTTTCTCTTTATTTTCTAAGCACTAATGGCTTTTTCACCAAGTTCTGGTTTATCCTCCCCCTTTTATGTGAATATGGCTACCAACAAGACATCAATGATACTATTACTATCATCAGTGACTGCTTCTTACTTTCCACCATCTCCTTTATCAGTAGAAGAGATTTTAATGCCTTTTTTGGAGGGTTTCATGCCCTTTTTGATGATAAATTGACCTTAAAATTTAGCTTCAATGAATGGGATCCCTTTTGATGTTTCGATGCCAATTTTGGCCAGTTTAGCAGGACAAGCGTGTGCCAAAATATACCTCTAAGTTCATTTTTTTACCTTTTCAGCTTTATTTTTATTCTTTGGTTGCTTCTTGCTTTGTCTTCTTTGCTATATGTCACTGACTAGTTCAATAGGTCTGTGTAGACCTAGTTTACCTAAGGCACACTTGGTCCATGCAGACTTACCCTTTACCTATTACTTCCAGAATCTTTAGGATAAGGTTTTGAGCCTTTTTATATGTGATAAGATAGGTGGTTTATGTAAACTCGTTGGGTGCTATTTGGAGTTTGTGTGGACTCTTGTGCTTATAGGGTCTGTGCGGACCTTTAGTGATGATTTTTGTACCTTTTTTCTTACCTATTCTATGTTACTGGGTTTTTTACCTTATGATAGTCTGTATAAACTGGGATGATCTTGGTTTGTGTAGACTCTTTTACAAATTCTTGCTTATTATTGGTTCATGTAGATATGGGTTGAAGCTTACCTATTGTTGGTCCGTGCAGACACATTTGCTTGAGATTTAAGCTTGCGCAGATATGCATTATGCCTTTAGCATTAATGTATATTATTTTATAAAGTACTTACCTGTGTTACCTTTTCATATAGATGCATCTTGAGTATAAAGGCACTCTGTTAAGCCCACAATAGTGGTATTCATCAATGCCCACTCAAGTAAAGCATCAGGTGGATTTTAGCTCTTTATCAACCATCTGGTTAAAGGGATCTTTCATAGGGACCTCTAGGCGTTTAGAGCCTTGCTAAATAAGTGGATAGATATGATGCACACCTTCCACATGTCATTTAGAGAGTTAGTCATTACCTCATTTGACAAGCATTCATCATAGGAGTGCCTTATATTGGTTGAGTGATTGCATTTGATGCTAGCTACAACTGTAATGGTTGTAAGTCAAGGCTTTATGAATAGTACTTTTAAGGTGTCAAAAAGTGTGCCCGGAGTGCTGGATCACCTTCACAAGGTCTGAGGCAGGGCGTACTGGTTATAAAACTTTAAAGGGCTTAAAAATGATGAAAATGGCATAATTTAAAGATTTAGTAGAACCAATAAATTATTTTAGGCCAAAATTGGGCTATGGGCTTAGATGGACTTGGGCAAGGAATTACCCGAGATGTACTCAAAAAGACCTAAAAATACCATACACCGAAGGTTAAAAATTCCCGTGATATCATTAGTGAAGGAAGTTTTGAATTCCAAGGTCATTTGCTATTTCTCCTAAATTTTAGGTTTTGCACATAAATCGAGGTAGTTAGTTAACTATCGTATCGATGGAATTTGGCTATGAAATTTTTTGAGGCCTTAAATAGGCCCAATTAAAGATTTTTAAAACTAATATGATAATTTTTAGAGGTTTGAGTGAATTTTTAAAATTTTTTGAAGTTTCAATCAAAATCGAGTAATTTTAAAAAGCTTGGGTGACATATGTCACCACTCGGAATATCCATAGCTACTATAAATACCCTCTTTTGCCACCTAAGCCTCCACTTAGCATGAACCACTCACCCCACTTTCTTCCTTCTTTTTCTCCTCCTTCTCTCGACGCTAGTCGAAATTCCTCTATTTTTGCCAACCAACCACCACTAAATGCCCACTATTTTTGCACCAAAAATTCCTTTGACGAGTTATAAATAAGTCATCGAAAGTTTTTGAGGCCATAGCTAAGCCTAGAGAGCAAGGAAATTCAAGATATTCCAAGTTATACAAAAAGGAGCTTGAAAACCAACTTTATGTATGTAAGTTTTTTCTTTAATTTTTATATTATTTCTTAAGGGATTTCATCATCCTAAGACCCTTTATATTAATAGAATTGCAATTAGAGGCTCGAGGAATTTTTGGTGCATTTTCTAAGGCATTTTCATGTGTATGTAGGCCAAGGTGTTGGTGGAGTGCAACGAAGTAATTGACAAGACAAAAGTGTAGATAAAAGCTTTGTATTCTAGAGAGGTATGCAAATTTCATGCATTTGGAACATGCCATAGCTAAATTAGATATGGTTTATTTAGCATTGTAGTATGGAATTTAAGGATTATATGGATAAAGCATGTGTAACCATGAATTAGGCTTGTATTAATGCTAATTATGTGTGGTTTGAAATATTTGAGTGGTGAATTGGTGAAAAGAATGGATGGAGGTTTATGCGTGCATGTAGGATATGTTATGGCTTGGTTTAGGTAGGAATCAAATGGCTTTTAGTGTGTATGATATGGTATTAATGAATTATGTATGTGTATAGTGAAGAAAGAAAGGTTTAGTGATGTTTTCATGAGTGGCCAAGAGGTGCCTTGGGTTACAAGGTGTGTGCATGGCATGGTAACATGGGGTATTGACTAGGAAATGGTATGTTAGGGGTATTATTATTTGTGTATGTGGTGAATTTGATGGAAAAATGCTTGTAGACATGTTTTCATGGTATGGCTAAGACATGTATAAAGGCATGTCAAGGCTTGGTTTGCATAATATGTGATGGGTGTTTGTATATGTCTGCCTAAATGATACCATTAGAGGTGTATGCATGATTGAATGTGAATAAAAGCATGTATATGGCCATTAGCAACCTTTGGCCAAGTTGTAAGTTAGGCATGATATACATGTTATAGGATAGTGTGTGTATGTATGTAGGGACGGCATGACATTTTAAGCATGGAAGGTGTAATTGAAATTGGCACGAGATATATAAATATGTGTAAGTAATGAGGCATGAAAATGAATGGATAGTGGTAAAGAATAAAAGGTTGAATTTGAGCTAAACTGTGACTTAAAAATGGCTTAAAATGGAATGGTACAATGGACCTAAAAATGGAACCTAAAATGGCATGTAGTTCGACCTAAAATGTGGATATTTTGTGAGACTTACATGGAATGAATTTGTGGCCACTTTTAAGGCCAATTGAGATGTACAAATGGATATGGCTTTAGACATATGGCAATGCATGAGAATGGATGAAATGGAATGGAAAAATAACAAGAAAAAGGTATGCCTTAGACCTATAATTATGCACGTAAAATATGAAAATAACCTATAACTATCTAAGAAAAATGAGCTAGGGACAATGCACATAAATTTGCTTTGAACTTGGACATAATTGGTGTAATGCTTGTGTTTCGAGGCTCCGTAAATAGTGCCACTGGGTCCGGGAAGTGTGCCTAAGGTGTCGAGTCACTTAGATCTAAATTAAGGTAGTGGCACTAGTTATGAAACCTCAAGGGGCATTAAACTGATGAAAAGGCAAAATTTAAAAATTTAGCAAAATGAATAATTTATTTTAGACAGTAAGCTACTAATGTGTGTAATAACATTTAGTTAGGCCAAGAATGACCTGGGATGTGCTCGAACAAACTCGAAAATATCATACCCTAAAGCTTAAAAATTCCATTAAGTCTATTGGTGAAAGAATTTTTGAATTCTATGGTCATTTGCAAATTTTCATAATTTTGAAGATTGGCATACAAATCGACGTAGTTAGAAAACTATCCTATTGATGGAATTTGGCTGCGAAAATTTATGAGCATGTAAAGGGAATTAAAATATGAATTTTAAAACAAATGGTGTAATTTTTTGAGGTCTGTGTGAATTTTGGTGAATTTTTGAAGTTTAATAAAAAAATAAGCTATTTCGGGATGGCTCGAGTGGCTATGGGACCCACCCACACACTTGCCAGTTGGCCTAAGGCCCGTAACAAGTGGCTATTAGCTTTGACTAGTGGATTTTTCAACTAAAACAAAAGAGAACTTTCTCCCTTTTTCTACCTTGGAACTAACACTAGCTAAGAGGAAAAGGGCCATTTCCACCTTCTTCCTTTGATCATTTCTGCCATTGCTAGATTTCTAAATTCAAGTTAAGGTGTTAGGGAGACAAAGGAAGAATAATCATGGAAAAAGGAGTCTAAAGGAATTAATTAAAATTCATCAAAGTTCGCTGGTTAGAGGCAGTCCAACAAGGTACCATGGGTGATTTTTCTTGCCTTCTTCTTGCTTTCTCTTATGATTTCTTGGCTAGAAATGGTTCTTTAGGATGTGTAACATCTACAGGGATGTGTGTGGCTTTGGTTTGAGGTGAAATGAGGTAAGGAAAGGCTTGCAAAAGACGGGAGAAGACACTATGAAGGGCTAGATAACTTATAGAAGGGAAGGTTTCAAGTATTGTCCTTAGCAAGTGAGTGAATTCTAGCCTTTTTTTCATGCCATGTGATCTCTATGGGACTAGAATCAGGCTATAGTGATGTTAAATTAAGGTCTAAATGTTGATATTCTTTAGCCAACATGAAACTCTTAGGGCTAGAGGTACTAGTAGGGGTTGAATTTGGAATTTCTTAATGAACACTTGACTAGCATGAGTAAGCCTTTGTTGCTCGAGACCATTGTGAGTACTATGTATATACCTATGTGTCTACGTGAGTGTAAATTGTATATGTGGCATGGATAAGTTGCTTTAGGACATGTGAAATCACTAGGTGGTAAATAGATAAATTAAGTAATGTATGTGTGGTGGAAAAGTTGGTAATGGCTGAGACATTCACTATAATGGAGCTATCTAAATTAGTAATATCATATCCTTAAGAAGGCATATTTGTGTTGAAAATATATGTAAGTAGTTGAAGGAATAAAGAAATGTGGAAAAATGCATGATTATGGTTTGTATATCAAGGTACCCAAAAGCATTGGCAAGTACATACTAAGAAACTTTAGTATTTTGGTTAGAATGAATAATTACCTTGGAACTTAATGTTGTGGACATGAATTGCTTAAATTAAAATGTGTAAGAAAATGAGTCACTCTTTGGCTGAGACATATGTGAGGTAAAGGCACCTAAATTGGTATGAAAATGGTGGTAACATGTATGAAATGGGTAAACATGTATGAAATGGG
>CANXYI010521084.1:0-15614 GCA_948208565.1 Hura crepitans | reverse complement strand
GCTGAGTATCTGACAGTTTACGTTCAAGCAAAGTTTTTCAAAAACCAGCGAGTAAGTAAGCCGGATGTGCCCTTCCACCCCATTTTTTGTCGCCAAGAGAAGATTTTTAATGTCACCTATTAATACCCTTGCAAAACTATTAAAATAAGCAAAATGACTAAGAAAACTCCACGACTCTCTTTGACTATGTTGTTCAGGCATGGAATATAAACTTGTACACCTCCAAACTCTCACATGATAAGATGAAATACTAATAGTTATAAAGTTCTAGCTATAACCGCTCACAATTAAATCAAGAGAAGAGTTAAAAAAAAAAAAAAACCAAACCTCCTCCTCTACCAAATCTATCCACAGCAAACGAAAAATTAAAACCAATTCTTCTATGTATTTCCTTTATTTTAATACCATGAATGAGAGTCTCCATCAAGAGACCAAATCTGGCTTAAATTTTCTAACATGCTCACGAAAAGCTACGACTGCTCGAGGGTTACCAAGCCCTCGGTAGTTCCAACTTAAGCTTTTCATGGCACCCGATAGGCTTAATTAGCAAGACCCACCGATATATCAAAAGAGGTAGGTGCAGACGAAGATGAAGCATGGGATTTCAAAGCTTTAACACCAACATTTTGCACACCCAAAGAGGGACTAGCCTAAAGCCTTTTTTTTCCTTCCTCAAAAGCTAAAGATTCATCTTCGGACGCCATATATCTACCTCTATCACTCCCAAAACACCACTAACAAAATCTCTTAAAATTGCTCCATTATATGTATACAGCTAAGCACTCATCAGAGCTAAATTTCGACATGGTGCCACTGTAAACTAATATCCCACTCCTCATTCAATTCTTCTAATTTCTTCAAGATCCAAAGCTTGCAATACGAATCTACATGACCCAAATATCCACAGAGAAATTAGAAAACAATCAGACGTCCATACCTAAACTTCGCATAGATTATACACCAATCTAGCTTGTTCAGTTTCTTCTTACGTACCAAAGGTCTTTGAGTATCAATCTTCTCTCTTATACACAAAATGCTTACCATCCTTGTTCATTAATCTAGCATCATAATCTAGAAAGGAGACAATAAAACTACCAAAGTTTCTAGCCATAGCTTCTGACATGTACCTTGTTGGGAGGTTATGAGCTCAAAGCCAGAAATTGCACATTTAAATAAGTGCAGTATAAAAGTCCTCCCCTTCAACCAGTTTATGAAATAGAAGTAAATGTTTATTAAAATTCCAAGGATTGCCATTTATAACCCGCTGCATATCTGCCTCATGGATAAATCTGAATAAGAAAAACCTTTAACGCAATTCCTTAATACATACCCTGCTAGAGGACACCACAAATCAGCCAAAGTGTTCCTTATATGCAGGTAATTAATAATGGCATCAGTAAGGATATGACGCACCAAGCAGTGTTCATAGGTTTCCTTATTACCACCCACAATTTCCTCGACATTCCAACCTTCATCCTCCTCCTCGTTAATTGAAAGATTTGAAAGTCTAGTTTTTTTATCCATAGCCTTGAAGGAAAAAGAAATAAGACTCAATCATGTTATCAAGCAGACAAACCAAAAGAGATTATTGAGAAACCGTGCCACAAGAGCACACTAAAGAATTTTATTTTATATTCCTTGTTTTTATCATTTTTTTTGTTAAATTATATCTTATTCTTTCTTATTTGAGTAATAATTCAGTACTCCGTGTTCTCGTAAATATGCACCATTGGATTAAGCATGTATTCATCATGCGTTTTGATCTAAAGATCCGTATTTGTGAGAGCACCGAAGTACAAAGTATTGAATCAAAGCTCCATTTATTTATCTAAATAGATATTTAATAAAAAAATAATAATTTAGAAACTTAATGTATGGAGGAATATTTATCCAAAATTTAAAATTAGACCTAATGCATGTTGGATTAAAGTTAAACAAGGATAAGAAGAAATTGAAAAGTATATTAAGAAGTGTCATAATTAAACTTTCTTAAAAGAATATTTCTCCCATTATGTCGTGAGTTACAAGTAAATCTCCTTAAGAATGTTATGAAATTGTTTGATTTATTTTTACACGCAATAAATAATTCCTTAAAGTTGTCTAAACTTTTTGTAGAATTTAGTTAATTAGATTTAGTTTCCTGTAGTAAAACTAATTTTAAGAAATATCTAAGAGAAAATATCTTTTTTATTAGATAATTGAAAGTAATGACAAAGTTTATTATTATCTAAATTAGCTGTGTCACGTAATTTTTATAGTTGTGAAAATTTTTTACAATTGATTAGTAAAATTTTTTGTTTCAAATAATATTTACTTTTTTTTTTCATAGTTCAATCAATCATGTGATTTTATGCAACTTGCATATGACATTTAATATTTCACATAATGTTTACTTTATATAATTTTCATGACATTGGAAATTTACAATTTGCTTTTAAATTTTCTACTTTTGATAATGACTATCTGTAAAATTCATGACCATGAAAATTTATACAGTCAGATCATGAAATTTTCTATTTCAATAATAATCGTTTATTCAAGTCACATAACTCTATATATTTTCACAAACTTCTGATTGAAAAAAAATAATTTTAATAATTGAAAACGTCTAATAATGCGTGTTATAATAAAAGTTTAAGCACTTAATAAAATATAATAACAATTAAGAAGTTTGATTTTGATAATGCTTTTTATTTATTTTGATTATGTGAGACTAAATGAGCGACCTAGCCCATGTTCATCTCCACCGCAATTAGCCTCAATTTGATCTGGATTTCTTTTTTTTTTTTTTTTTAAGTCATTACGCTATTAGGTTTAACAAGGACTGAGGATTAAGAGGGGGGAGAGGAAAGAAATTAAAAAAAAAAAATCAAACTTTCTTTAATTATACAAACGTCTTTTTAAGGACCTAATCCGTAACTTTTTAAGTAATCCTCACTTCCAATTTATTTTATAGCAAAATAAACATTTTCATAATTTTTCGTATAAAAGACAATTTTTTAAAAAAATTAAATTAATAAAAGAAAAAAAAATATTTCTCGAAATTTACAGTCATTTAAAGAACGGGAAAGCAAATCAAAGAGAAAAATGCAAGGGCAAGACGCCGTATCTCATGGCATGTTTGGTCGCGCTCACTTTGAATTTGAACCATCGCACGTCAGCCACCTGTCCATTATCAGAAACCAATGCCATTTATTTTTCTTTTTTATCATTTATTTGGTCCCTTAAACTTTTACCGGAGCAAACGGTTAACCGATGATGTTTAACCGGCCGGACAAAACTGCAGGATCTATGGGCCATTCTCTCGTGACTGGAGGTCATGCTGACCGACGGGTGTGCTTTCTTTAAGACGAAATCAGGTGGTAGGATGATGACACGTATAAGGTAGAAGTATGATGATTTGTTTTGGCTGGGTTTGTAAAAAATAATAAATTTCGGAATTTGCGTGTAGGACACCGGATTGAGCGGGTGGGTGGGTGGGAGGTGGGGCCGGCATTGATGGGTCTGGGGGGTAATTGTCCGATGAGGTCAGGATTAGGCTTCTAAGTTGACTGCTGATGCGGTGCCATGTCCACATCACTTCTACATTTTTTTTTTACTTTTTAATTCTACGTTTTTGTAGTTAACTAAATTAAATTTTGTTTTCAGGATTGTAATTTTCATCTTAATTTATCTATTTTTACATATAAAATATAATTTTATCGTTAATTTGCCTCTAAAAGGTTTTAAAATTGTAAGTAAACCAACCTAGGTTTTCGTTTTAGGCATAAAAAATTTTAGTTTTTTCAAGAAATTCTCATCCTTTTATATGATTATCCAGGAATGCACCACCCTTTTGTTAATAGCAACAATTGCTAATCCTTTCAATTAGGCAAATCTTATCTTCTAGTTCTCCAAACACTTTCTGTTTTATTTATCCAATTCTTTGTACTTATACTTTATCCGTATTGACTATTTATATTTTTATTGTATTAAAAATTTTCCTGTTTTTATTTTTAAAAACCATAATCTCATTTCAATTATTTATTTTTCGATAACCTAACAATGAATTGGAAATTGGAAATTGGAATAGACCCCACATTTTTCTAGATAAGTTAGGGTAAATTTTTAATTGATTTGATGATTTAGAAGTAGAGGCGTTCATTAGATTAGTTAACCGATGTATAAGTAAAAATTAAAAATTGATTTATTAATATCAATTTTTAAAAATTATTAATCCTTAATCAATTTATTAATATCAATTAATTAATCCATCAGTTTTGATTTGATTAACCAATAATTTTCAGTTAATTATTAAAAATTTTAAATAAATAATGTATGTTAAAAATATGTAAATTATAAAAATCATTTTTATTATTTAAAATATTTTAAAATAAAGATTACAAACTAAATATTATAATAACTAATATTCAAATAAAAATACAATTAAAAAATATTTTTATACACAAATTTTCTTATATTAAATTTTATTTTTACAAAAATATATGCACATATATAATATTTATAGTACACATATAGATATATATTATAATATATAAAAGTTTACTCACAAAAATACTCATTCATAAAATAAAAAAATAATTTGTGACAATACTGTTGATAAAAATAAAAAATACTATCACTAAAAAGTTAAATATTTATCACTAAAATTATTAGTATCAAATTTATACAAATTGATTGATTAATCGAAATCGGTAAATTTTTTTAAATAATAACCTAAAATTTAAAAAAATAATAATATAAAAATTAAATTATATAAACTGATTCGATTTCAAACTAATTTTCCTAATTAACTTTTTTTCAACACCCATGAAGGGGTTAGGAATAAATAGGCAAAGGGGAAGGGGAAGAGCAACGTTTCAGTAGCGGCGTGCGGCTTTTTGCTCTTTGTTCTTTTGTTTCTTGGCTCATCTGCTCCAAAAATAAATCAATATATAATTAGAAAGTGTATTTGTTCGCTCTCCAAAGGTAATATGAAATGATAAATATTTAGTACTTTTTAATTAGAAATTTTTATTTTAAATTCTGAATATAAAATAATTTTAAATATTTAAAAGAATGCATCTATTTAATATGAATTAGAATTTAAATTAATTAAATTAATAAATTTAAAAAATCAAATAATATGTATATATTATTATTTTTATTTTCATCTGAGAATGCATGTTAATACATATGGGTCCAGGGAATCATTTCCTTTAACGTGTTTATAGGTACTTTTAAGATTATTTATTTTATAATTTAGGGAAAAAATTAAAATAAAAAAACATGTGTGCCTTTTCCTCTCGGTCTTTACTTCTTGGAAGGTCCCTGAGTAAAACTTTAACACGCTTCTAATTTCTATCATTAAAAAAATGGATGCCTTAATTACATTCAACACATGCCACTCTGAATCATTATCTGTAATCTTTTGATTAAAATAAATTGGTTATTATTATTTTTAAATGTAATTTCCTGTTTGAGACAGATTGTGAGTCCAGCTGCTTTAATTTCTTCTTTTTTCTTTTTCTCTATTTTTATTTATTAAGCATTAAGAAAATAAGTTATCATTTATTCTCAAATTATAACCTACATAACAAAATTCAATGATTTTTTATTTTTTTAATTAGAACCTAATTAATTTGATTGCAACTCAAAACTGAAAAAAAGAATGACAGATTGATAAAGATATTTGGAAATATAACCATATAAATGATTTGATTTGTTCTCCATGACCATGAGATGATAATTTTTATGATCCTTAATATTAATTAATTTAATGGAATTTTTTTGATTGCGACACCCAAATCTGATTGTCATGTTTGGTTTGGTTTTGGGATGGATGTTTTGATTAATCAAATTTTAACTTGGCTTCGTGTTGTCATTTCCTTTTTTTTTTTTTTTTGAAAATGTTGTCATTTCTTGTTCAATTTGCTTAGTTTCCTATAAATTAGCTAATAAAGATGCTGCAAAGGGGAAGAAGACAAAAAGTTGGAGAACTAGGGAAAAATAATTAATTTTTTTTTTTTTTAAAAAAGGAGGAGGAATTACTAAAGGTTATTTACGTAACAGTTCATATATAGAAGAAAAGGCACATTGTAGTAATTATTTTCTCTTATTTATGCATATTATGCTTTCTTATTCATGGAGAATACGGACTCAATAAAAAAAATTATAGTTTAGGAAGTTAAAGTATAATATATAATACCAGTTTTATCAAATTAAGTAATCATTTAGCATAATTTTGTATAATCAATTTATAGAAAATAGTAATCATAATCAAATGTTGGCATTAATGTCTTTAATTGACACTTTGTAATTATCTTAAATTAAATTTTACTTACGTTAGATGTAATTTTTTGTATACAATGTTTTTAGTGGACAACCAATTCATTTTATATAAAGGTAATATCCTGTTTAATTGAAACCCAAAAACTTTAATTAAGAGGTTGAAGTTATGCTTTGTTTTAGTATGATATTTTTCATTTTCATTTAGATGAATTTAAATATTATATTCAATAAATTTAATAATTTAAATAAATAAATCTATTTTAATAAAAATTAAAAAGATTTTATAAAATATATTATTTAAACTTAAATAAAAATAATTTTTTTTGCGATAGGAATTAGGTGTTCTCGGCTCAAAACCAAAGGCAATAGGCAAATAATAACGCCGGCGAAGTTTTGGGCTTTCGCTGGAATATTTGGTGGGTTAACTGCATGAGCAAATACTTTGGGCCGTTGCTATGTCTCCTAATTTCTCATCCAACTTTCGCAAAGCTTTAGAAAAATATATATAAAGAAAAAAAAAACTTATGTCATTATTTATAATCTATATTAAATTTATTATTTTTTGTTTTATATATTAAATATGCCACTTTCAACCGATAGACAACATTTGTTTTGAGCAACTTCTTCTTCTTACGTTTTGTCCTCTTCGTTTACTTTGTTATTCTTCGTTTCTTATCACGCTTTTTTCTTTTTTCTTTTTTTTTTTTTAATATCCATCGATTAATATAAGGATTAAAGAAGGTTTTATTTGCTCTGCACCAGGTAATCTCTTTAATTTTTCCCATTTTCAAGATTTTTTAAATGTCCAATTTTAATTTATTTTTGTGTTAAATCAATTATGTGTATGTGTCTGCTAGATTATATATTTTTATGATGCTAAAAAAAATCAATCTCTTAATTATATTATGTTATTTTGCTGAAAAATACAAAAATTTGTTGATGCCCATATGATGTTTGATAAAATGTCAAATTGAATATTGTAAAAGAACAAGCATGTTATAAGTTTTATTAAACAACTTACTCTATTTGATTTTTGAAATTATAAGTTTATTGGCTATTAATTTTTAAGATTTAAGTGCAAAGAACATGTTTGTTTATTAAAAATGCTATTGTTGATCTTTGGTTTGATAGTTATCATATGTATTTTGTAATTGCAAACTATTACTATGTTATTTGATGTCCAAGTAAGTTAATATATTTTTCTTCATTTACGTCAAAAATTGATTAAACTTGCTGAGAAAACTCCAAACTTGCCAAGGAATTCATCTAATACGATAATAAAAAATAATGATAAATGTTTTTTTTTTCTAAAATAGTATATTTTTAGTGCATATAAATGTTATATAAATAATATTTTTTTTCTACTTATATGAGTCGTCCTATGTTTACAATTACAATGCAATTGTTATTAGGTTAATTTTTGTTGATGTCGACGATATGTATATAATGTTGGAATTCATATTTTTTTGTCAAAATAGGTTTTGGTTTCCATTTAAAAACCAAATCATAAGAGAGATTTGTATTGGTTAGGGGATTTAGATTTGAATGTTTTAGTCTTGTAATTTTAAGTGATTTTTTTATTTCTGGAACTACCTTAAAATAATAATTAATATTTATATATCTAACATTTCTTTTCTTTTGAATTATAAATATATATTATTCAAATATAATTCTGTAAATTAGTATATTTTTAATACATTTCAATTATATAACTGGTATAATATTCTGTATTTTAATTTATTTATAATATATTTTAATTAAACAACTAATATAACTTTGATAATTTTTTTTATATGAAATTTATTTGTAGGTAAGACAATCAAATAGTGATATATTTAGTGTCATATTACATGGTGAAGCATTCATAGTGGCCATAAAAAAAGAACGTGCACTTTCAATTTCAAATGATTGAGTTGCTATGCTCACACGCTTTAGAAATAATAAAATGAAGCATTTGAAATATTTATGAATATTGATCAAGTTATTACACCGAAGAGATAATAATAGCAACTTATGAAGGAATTGTATACCGCGTACTCCAAATAAAGTACTTAGAATGCACCTATCAATGTTGGAGAAGAACTTGTGCTACAACTAAAAGGAAAAATAAAGCCTACAAGACCTAAGAAGAGAAGAATCAAAACTGCAGGGAAAACAAAAGTTAAAATAAAATACGAAAAATATGGAAAAATCGAACATATAAAAAGATTTATAGAGATATATCAAAAAATGCATAATACATCTTTTGATACAAAGCGAAAAGAAATATATAACAAAAAAATTATTAAATTATTGTTTCACTTTTTCATTACTCAAATTACATTTATTCGTAAAATAATTATAATTTTAATAAAATAATATTTTTTACACAAATATATAATTGAAAATAATTAAATCTCTTATATTTATATAAATATTATTTGTATATATTATACTTCTAAATTTAATTATTTTATGTTGCTGCAACTAAAGTTTAAGCAAATAATAATAGCTTAAAAAATATAATTATACATAAAAAGTCATATCAATGATGAATATAATGTTAAAGATCAAAATATGTTAGTATCACTTTTTATAGTATATATTTAAATTAAATATAAATTATTTGATTCAAAATTTGATACCAACTTTAATGTTAATAATTAAAAATTATACATTTATACTATACTTCTTATAAAATTGATTTATCCAGAATTGTATATTTTTATTATATTTATGATATACGAGCAGTATATATATAAAATTTTTCCCAGAGTAGTATATTTACAATATATTTAAAATATATTAATAATATATGAATACTATTTTTTTACTTCCATTATTTATGTCGTGTAAATATTTTTTTTGTATGTTGTACCTTTCAATTTAACTTTTTTTTACATCATATATTTAACCTAAGTATAAATTATTCAATTTAAAATTTTGAACTCAATTTTAGTATTAATAATTAAAAACTACGCATTTGTAATATACTTCTTATAAAATAAGACAAATTTGATTTATCCAGAATAATATATTTATGATATACAAATGGTATGTGTATAATATATTTTTTTTAGAGTTATATATATATATATATATATACTAATGGCATATGAATAATATTTTTTTACTTTTCATTATTTATGCGATATATTATTTATATGTATTATATCTTTTAATTTAACTATATTAAATTGCTTAAAAATGAAGTTAAAACAAATACAAATAGCTCAAACATCATAATTATACACCAAATTTCAAAATCAAGCGTGTGGGTAATTTTAAAGATCAAAATATTTTATTATCACTTTTTTTAGAATATATTCAGTACCAACTTTAGTGTTAAAAACTCAAAACTATCCATTTGTAATATTTTCATACAAGAAGACAAATTTGTTCGTAAATTTATACAATGCTGCTTTGTTAATATAAAATTGAATGAATTAAAAATTATAAAAAAAGAAAAAATAATAGAAAAAGAAGGAAAACTAGAAAAATAAACTTAATAATAACGTTTTAACTTATCATGATCAGTGGGTTTGGTCCATAAGGTCTAGTTAGTTTTAGGTACTCTCAAGACCTAAGCTTATTTATTTATGTCTATACACGTGGAAGTCATCCCCAAATTAAGGATCAATTATGTACTACAAGGAGCACTATAAATAGAGATATTTAATACATCTTAAGGGCAAGTGTTCTTCAACACTAATATTACTTTGCTAAAATTCCTTATCATTTCTAACTTAAGTATTGGAGTGTTTTACTCAGGTACATTCCAGGGCAGTATTCTTTCTTGCAGGGATCCACATAACACGTTTGCTAACTATCAACTCACTTCTCTTATGTCCAATCAGAACTTATCATTTGGTGCATTAGTTGAGAGTCGATATGGTAGAAGCTTTGAGACATTCCTTGTCTTAAAAAAATAATGTGAGTTGAGCCCCAGCGCTCACAAGGTAAACTTATTTGATGAAGGATTGAGTGGGGACGCGCCTGCTGTAGGCACCCTAGTAACCTTAGAAGCACTCTAACAGCTTTCTCAGGGTTTTCGGAGAGGATATCAAATTAAAGCTGCTCAAAGAGTTAAAGCCACAAGGAGACGTTGTAGGCAATTGCGACGTCGCATGTAAGGCTAAAAAGCGAGAAGGGGAAAAATTAAGTCAAAAATTGAAATACAAGAAATCCGAATCTACTTATTGTTCCTCTCCCTCAGAAAGTGGTGAATCTAGAACCAGAAGGTTTGAAAGGATCTCCAAAGATGAATCGCAGAGCAAGCAAGTTGAGGTCCCTTAGTCGGAGGATGCTTTCAATGATTTATTTGTGAGAGCAGTTAAGAAGTACAGGTTGGGACATCCCAAGAAGCTTGATTATGAAGGCAATATAGACTCACCATTTGCACGACGAATTTGAGAGGTCCTTTTCCCTCTGCGTTTTAGGGAGATCAAGTTAAAGAAATATAAAGGCCAGTCGGATCTAAGGAAGCATTTAGCTGAATATCGCACCCTCATCCGCATGCAAACCTTCGAAGATACATTTGTATGCAAAGCAATTCCTTCTACTTTAACGGATGATACTTTAGATTGGTTCCATGATTTACCTCAAGAATCAATATCTTCATTCAAGCAATTCTTCGAGTTATTCAAAACTAGGTTTGTCATACAAATGTGAACCAAGAAAACCATCACAAATTTATAGGGTATAGTGTGGGGTGAAGATGAAAGTCTACGAGATTTCATCGAAAGATTCCAAGAAATTGCATTTGACATTCAAAATTTGCATAGTGAGGTGGCAATTATCACGATGATCAATAATGTGAGGAACACGTAGTTGTATAACTCTTTAATGACAAATCGTCTGACGGATTTTGGGGAATTAATGGATAGGGCAAAGTTATTTATAGCTCTAGATGATGTGAGTTGGGTTGACGGTCGATACAACCTAGAGTTGCACATTGCTCGAGGACATAATTCCCCCTAATCTGAGCAAAAGACCATATGGTATTCCTCATTCACTACCTCAGACAAGAGGTTCTCCCTAAGGTGAAATTCCCCTAAAAAAAAGAGGCAAAGAGTAAATTCAGATGTGGAATGCAAGTTTCACCCCTTTAAATGCTGATCCCCATAAAATTCTAATGTGAATTAAAGAAAACCATGAAAGGGTAAATTGGCTAAAGAAGATATACCAACGCACTCTTACAAGGAGGGATAAAAATAAGTACTGTGAATTTCATAAAGACGTGGGTCATAATACAAATGAATGCAGAGCTTTGAGGGAAGAGATAGAGAGGTTGATAAAAAAAGGATCTTTGAAAAGATTCTTAGACTCAGGTAAGTCTAAAAAGCAAGAGTCCTTTTCAACGGAGTCCAACCAGTTAGATTTAGAGGAGGAAAAAAGGAAGCCAAAAACTGCCAAGTCGACACGTAGTCGGTAGCTCTTCATATGGTGATTCCCATTCCAAAAGGAAGTGGGGGATGAAAGGAGTATTTTTTTACAAAGTCGAAGGTGCTGCCAGCTGTCTCAATCTCCACCGAGGATGGCCAAGATCTCAAGGTCCCCCATGAGGATGCTTTGGTGATACAGGGGTACATTGCTAATTTCCTGGTTAAAAGAATACTTGTGGACAATAGCAACATTGTTAATTTGTTAACCCTATAAGCTTATAAGAAGATAAAGCTGCCAATGAAGGATCTAAAGCAAATTAAAACACCCTTGATAGGTATTGGCAATGCTTCTATCCCGATTGTTGGCACAACGGATCTCTATCTGGAGTTGGGAAATGAGGCAACTACCTACGTAAGTAAATGCATTTTCATGGTGGTGGATACTCCTTTTCCATATAATGCTATTCTTGGCAAACTAATGCTCTTCGAGTTGGGAGCTATTACCAGTATTAGGTACCTTTGTCATAAAGATTCCTATGCAAGAAGGAATGGCAATAATTTGAAGTAATCAAAGAGTAGGTAGAGAAGCTTATGTAGCCACTGTAAGGGAATCAAAATATCAAAAAACTTACATAGCCGAGTGGGTTGAGGATGAGAATAGCGATATTAGGAATAAGCCGGTGGAGAAGTTAGTCAAGAGACAAATAGCTCTAGGTCGAGAGATAGTAATTGGAAATGAGTCGCCAGAAGCTGACAAAAAGGAGATTTTGCAAGTTCTATGTATTAATCAACAAACATTCGCCTGGTCTCAGATAGAGATAACAGGCATTGATTCGGAGATAATGTCACATAGGCTCCAAGTTGACCTTGAAGTGAGGCCAGTCAAACAGAAACTTCGACAGTATCCCCCAGATACATTAAAGTTGATATCAAAGGAAATGCAGAGATTATTGGATGCAAGAGCCATTCGAGAAGTCTTATACCCCGAGTGGTTGGCCAATGTTGTTTTGGTCAGGAAAAAGAGTGGAAAGATGAGGATGTGCGTAAACTTCACTGACTTGAATAAAGCTTTTCTAAAAGATAGCTACCCTTTGCCTTACATCAACAGGCTAATTGATTCTATGGCAGAGTATGTAGCCTATTCTTTCATCGACACTTATTCTGGGTATCATCAAATACCCATGTATTGGTAGGATCGGGAAAAGACTAGTTTTATGACACATGAATGACATTTTGTTATAATGTAATGCCTTTCAAGTTGAAGAACGCATAAGCCATGTATCAGAGGCTTATGAACAAGATGTTCGAAGATTTGATTGGGGAAATAATGGATGTCTATATTGATGACATGATTGTCAAAAGTAAGTCCCTGCCAGAGTCATGCTTTAGATTTAGTGAAAGTGTTTGAGATATTAAATCAGTACAAGATAAAGCTAAACCTAAAGAAATGTACATTCAGGGTACAGGCCAATAAATTCCTAAGGTACATGGTATCTCAAAGGGGCATAGAGGCTAATCCAAAGAAAATTCAGGCAAATCTAGATATGCAACCTTCGAAAAGCATTAGAGACATTCAAAGGCTTAATGGCAGAGTTCTACCTTTGGCAGGTTCATGTCTTAGCCAGCTAAAAAGTATTTTCCTTTCTTTCAATTGCTGCGTAAAGAGCAAAGTTTTAAATGGAGTGAGGAGTGCTAAAAAGCATTCGAATAGTTAAAGATCTCTTTGATGAAGCCTCCCCTTTTGAGTAAGCTAAATAAGGGTGAAGATTTGTTCCTCTACCTTTCAACATCTAGTCAAGCCGTAGCAGCCATTTTAGTCAAAGAGGATCAGAAGGTGTAGAAGCCTATTTATTATGTTAATCAGGTGTTGCAGGGTGCAGAACTAAAGAAAAGCTTGATTGAGAAGGTTTTCATGGCTTTAGTGATGGCAGTTACCAAGCTGAAACATTATTTTCAATCCCATAAGGTGATAGTTCAAACAAATCAATCATTAAGGAAGCTTTTACAGCATCCAGATATTGAGGACACATTAGCCGGGTGGACTATCAAGCTTCAATCTTGTGACATAAAATTCGAACCCAGATCGGCCATAAAGGACTCAAGCCCTTGCAAACTTTGTTGTCGAATTTAATGATTCGAATGTGGATGTTTTCCTACAAGTCCAAAGCCTTGTAGTTTAGGAGTTATTAGTAGATAGAGTATCTCAGGAAGTAAAAGTAGGCGCATGAGTCGTATTGCGAGGCCCAATAGGTATTTCTTTAAAATATGCCTTAAAATTAAGTTTTAATGCCTCCAATAATGTAACAGAGTATGAAGCATTATTAGCCAGCTTAAGAATAGTAAAAGAGATTAAGCCGAAATTTTTGCTGATCAAAAGTGACTCAGCTAGTCATCTATCAGATTACAAGAAGCTTTAAAGCTAAAGAGGCACATTTAAAGAGATATTTGATAATATGGAGGTCGTTACAGATCTTAAAGAGACAAGTACTTAATGGAAAATAAAAAAGATTTCCAAGAAAGATAATATAGAGGCAGATACCTTAGCTAAGATAGCTGTTGTTGGAGGGTCTAAGGCTTTAAAAAGATTTATGATTAAGGAAAAATGTGCACCATCAATCTAGGAGGATGAAGAAGTGATGACAACAAAGACGAAGGTAACATGGTAGAAGCCAATTGTTGAATATCTCTGGTCAGGCACACTGCCTCTAGAGAAAGCTGATGCTAGGAGAATTTTTTGAAAGTCGCTTGAGTACTCCACATTGATGGTAAGCTTTACAAAAAGGGCAAAATTCATCCATGGCTTTAATGCATAACTCCAAAGAGAAGGAAGTTATGTTATTAAAGAGATACATGAAGGGATATGCAGGCCCCACAAAATCTCTCAAATGGTAATGAGGAAAGTAATGCATTTTGGTTATTATTGGCCGTCTATTTTGAAAAATGCCAAGGAAACAGTCAAGAAATTCCTACAGTGTCAAATCCAGGACAGAGTGATAAGAAAACCTGGATCGAATCAGCAGTCTGTTAGAGTAGCTTAGCTATTTGATCAATGGGGTATGGACATCCTTTTCCCTTTCCCTCGGGGGAAGCAATAACTAAAATTTTTAATTATTGTTGTAGATAACTTCAGAAAGTGGATCGAGGCGGAGCCATTAGTGACTATCACCACCACCTGGATACAATAGTTCATTTGGAGAGAAATTATTTGTAGATTTGGGTTGCCCAGAGTACTCATCATAGACAATGGTAAATAGTTTGACTATTCATCATTCAGAGAATTCTGCAAAGGGTTGAAAATTCAGTTGAAGTTTACTTCAATAGCTCATCCCTAGTCAAATGGTATGATAGAAGTATCCAACAAGACCATTCTGGATGGCTTAAAGAAAAGACTTAACGGTGCAAAAGGTAGTTGGCCAGAAGAATTGAACAGCGTGTTATAGGCATACAATATAACACCCTAAACAACCACTAACGAAATACCCTATTCACTCACTTTTGGCTAGGAGGCAGTGATTCCAGTAGAGACAAACATTCCCTCTTATAAAATAGAATGATCAATCTTGATGAAAATTAGAAGGAAAGAAGGCTTGAACTGGGCCTTCTTGAGGAGAAGCGGGAAAAAGCATTAGTCCGGATAGCCGTTTGTAAGCAAAGAATGACCAGATATTATAATTTTAAAGTCAAACTTAGAAAGTTTAACATTAAAGATAAAAGTGTTGAGAAGAGCTAACTTAGCGAGTTGGAAAGTAAATGCCCAATTGGGAAGGGCCATATGAGATATCCGAGATTATAGGTCTAGGAACCTATAGGATCTAAACCATGGATGGATGTAGCGTCTCGAGAGCTTGGAATATGGAAAGCCTTAAAAAGTACTTCGTGTAAGTCTTATAAATGACCCTTTCGAAATGGTCAATTAGAAGAATGTATATTTTAATAATAATTCATTTCAATGAAAGAAGATATCATTCAATAACCTGCAAG
>CANXYI010521009.1:0-20237 GCA_948208565.1 Hura crepitans | reverse complement strand
ATATCAAAGGTCTTGGCCTTGAGGTACACTTTTCCATTCTTCTACCTTTAGGGTTTAACCTTCTCTGTTTTGCTGTCTCCTTGTTTATATTTATTTTTGTTGTTTCTGCAATTGTACCTCTTTTCCCCTCTTTATAAAGAGTTTCCATCGACATTACGAGTACCGTGTAGCTAGAATTTTTATTCTCATGCCATGAGGCTAGCAAATATTGCTACTTTAACATTTAAGGATTTTCCCTTGCATTAAGCATTGGGTTTTCCATGTTCTTAGGCGTTCAAAAGAGCATAAGTTATATATTGATGGGAAACAAGGCATAAATGCAGCTGAACTTTTAATTTTGTTACGAAAAATGATCAGCATTTGGGTTTTGTCGCATGTTATCCCAAAAAACTCAATGATTCTTTGCTAAGATCAGGAATTCGGAATTAAAATTCGGAATTAAGTGTAAGTATCAAACAAAACAAAAAGAGAAAGGGAATTTTCAGATTTCACGCGCTTCAGTGTAGATAGGACAATCGGGTCACTTTGAATCTGCTGAAAGTGCTATTTGGTTAATGAATAAATTCCTGATGTACTAAACTTAATGAAGTCATTTTCTATCTTCAAATTGTATAGTCTTTTACTTTTTTTCTGGCTCATTTTTGTTACGTGCTTTTCCAGCTCAGTGGAAAAGCAATACCATTAGCTGCTGGCTTTGTGGGTCAGATGGAAGCAAGAGAAGCAGCTGGTCTTGTAGTTGATATGATTAGACAGAAGAAGATGGCTGGTCGTGCGCTCCTATTGGCTGGGCCTCCTGGTACAGGGAAGACAGCTCTGGCCCTTGGCATATCCCAGGAACTTGGGAGCAAGGTTTTACTTACATTCTCGTTCTTCTCATGAGCTTTTGCTGGATTTTTCATGTTTCTGATAAATTCTTTGCATATTGAGATAATTTGACAAGATTTCAGTTTTCAGTTTAAATGGCTGGTGGTTCTTCTGGCACATTACAACAGATTTTCCTTATCTATTTGCAGGTTCCATTTTGTCCAATGGTTGGCTCAGAAGTATACTCATCAGAAGTGAAGAAGACAGAAGTTTTAATGGAAAACTTTCGAAGGGCTATTGGTCTACGTATCAAGGAGAATAAAGAGGTCTATGAAGGAGAGGCAAGTTAAATATATTATGGTCCCTTGTGAAGAAATAATCATCACTTTTCACATGTGGTTCCTTGCTAAATATCATCATTATTATCTTTCTTTTCTCATCTTACGGACATTTAAGGGTGTCATCATGATGTCTTCCTAATATTGTTTCAGGTAACTGAACTTTCACCAGAAGAAACTGAAAGTGTTACAGGTGGCTATGGTAAAAGCATTAGCCATGTAATTATTGGACTAAAAACTGTCAAAGGAACGAAGCAACTAAAGTTGGATCCAACTATTTATGACGCCTTAATCAAGGAGAAGGTATTCTCTTTTACTGGGTTACTATGATTGTTATTAGGTTTGGTTTTCTAATTATATAAGGTTTCTTACGTGGTGTTACTTATTTATTTTTTTGGCTTTCATGCATTCTTACAATTTTTTAATTTATTCACCATTTTAGTATTAATTTTAATATCTGTTTTTACCTTATACAATTTGCAGGTAGCTGTTGGAGATGTTATATACATTGAAGCTAACAGTGGAGCTGTCAAAAGGGTGGGCAGAAGTGACGCTTTTGCTACGGAATTCGACCTTGAAGCAGAAGAATATGTCCCACTTCCTAAGGGAGAGGTTCACAAAAAGAAGGAGATTGTTCAGGTGCATCTTTTAAGCGTTTTCTTTATATTTCGTTTCGCAATATCCACTCAAAACATGATATTCCATGAGAAATGGCTCTGGAGGCTACATTGCTCTGTGCCAAGACCTATTAGAAAATATTATAATTATTGTAGTATCTTGTTTTCAAGTATATTGGTAATAGAGCTTTACTGGCAGTGCTTGGCACCTGTATTTTTAAACAGGCCTTGCATCACTTATGGAGCACGTGTCATATAGTTGACAGGAACTCGGGTAGCATATGTGTTAAATCTAGAGAAATATGTTCCTGAGGGATTGCCAAATGTTTGGATGGATGCAACCCTCTCATAGTATTAAGTTGGTTGAACTTGTATGCTTCATAATTTTTTCTAGCATAAGACCCATTTAATTTTCGTTTTTCCCATCTTTTCAGGTTAATATTTGGTTTTACACAAATCGTTATTCATGCAGTTATTGGTATTGCTCTGACCTTTTTGGTTTTTTAAAATCAGGATGTAACACTTCATGATCTAGATGCTGCAAATGCAAGACCTCAAGGTGGGCAAGATATTTTGTCGCTAATGGGGCAAATGATGAAACCCCGAAAAACAGAAATCACTGACAAACTGCGACAAGAAATAAATAAGGTGCTTCTAGCTACTTCTGTATGAAATATATTTATTACATGAGTGTTCTCTGGGGTAAAGTCATAATCTGAGGATTTCCATCGAATGTATCTGCCTTATTTCTTCAAATTTTGTGGAACTCCTTAATCCTCATTGACTAGTTTATTGGTATATCATTCACAATACTGATGGAAAAGAATTGTAGATTTGGGCACAGTCCTTTTATTCTCATCTAATTTTCTTTTATCTCCATTATGTAAGCCCTTCATGTTTGTTTTGCAATTATGTAATTGAGTTGCAACAGAGGTCATGCTCTGTTCTCTTCTCAATATTTTGCTTTTGGACTTTTGATTGTGAGAGGACTTGCTAAATAAATTCTATTTTTGGCAGGTTGTTAACCGGTATATTGATGAAGGTGTTGCGGAGCTTGTACCCGGTGTTCTGTTCATTGATGAGGTTCTTTTTACCTCTGAAGCCATTTCCAAATCTATCTGTCCCCTTATTTCTTTATGTTTCTAAATCATAATTTACAGGTGCATATGCTGGATATGGAGTGCTTTTCATATTTGAATCGTGCCTTGGAAAGCTCATTGTCTCCAATAGTAATATTTGCTACAAATAGAGGAATATGTAATGTAAGGTATGAAGAATTTTCTGCACGTGGTGTGTTATTTTGAACATTGTGTGAAAGATATTGGTGAGACCAAGCTTGATAACATCTTGAATCATGATTTGCATTCATGATGGATAAAGTTAAATGAATTTTGTCAGTTGTCCCTTTGAAATCAGAATTTGAGTGCAAAGTAAACTCTCTGATATGCATAAAACGCTTCCTGCATTAGCATTGGGTTGCAAAACTTTTCCCTTATGTTGAATGTTTTACCAAAGAAGGTAATGCAAAGTCATTACCCACAGAAAAAGGGAAAAAGGAAAAGGAGAGGGGATCGAATAACCTTTTCTGCAGAGAGGTAGATGTTTAGAAGCATGAATTTAACTAATTCATCCTTTAGTTGGCTCCTCGGTTCAATTACTGACTCCAGTTATTTTTTGATGAAACTACATTTATGTGGTTTAATATCTTATATCTGCCTCTTTTTGTATAATAGTTTGATTCTTGTGCCTTTGTGAGCAATATAAAAGGTGATAATGTTGTAGAAACATCTGGAATTGTTTTTTTTTGGTTAGTTTTCTTTTTTTTTTTTGAATACCATCTGGTATTTAAAATTCACTAACTTGACTAATATGGATTTGTGCCGGATTAGCCTGCAAAAGGGGTAAAGGTTCTCTTCAAAGTATTTAAAGGTAGTCCATGCCTAAAGCTCAAACTTGATACATTTGATTAAGAGAGAAGAAGCTCTTGTTATCTCATCTCATCCTTCGGGGGTGGAATTCAAAATTTTTGAATGGATTGATGTCTAGTTCAGTATGATTTGGAAAGAAAAATGATATTATGTTTTTGTTACCTTATTTTTACATCAAAATGATCCGAGTGCTTGATTGATCTGTTAATATCTGATGCGGATGTGTTTCTGGTTGTAGGGGGACAGATATGAATAGTCCACATGGAATACCTGTTGATTTGTTGGACCGATTGGTGATTATCCGGACACAAATATATGGTCCTGCTGAAATGATACAGGTTCCGGGCTTTTATTTTTTTCACATGCTTGTATTTTCTACTGTTTCTTTATAAACTCGAACAATTTTCATCAAATGCCAATGTATAATCAACTCATGTTGTTTGGTCAGATTTTAGCAATTCGTGCACAGGTAGAGGAATTAATTGTAGATGAAGAAAGTTTAGCATTTCTTGGAGAGATCGGACAACGCTCATCCCTAAGGTTTGGGTTTTAATAGTTCTTATTTGTTGCAAATAAGTTGTTTTACTTCTAAGGACACACTGAACATAAATAAAATAGATAAAAGTTACGAAAAAAAATAAAAAATCCTGGTCATGTCGTCTTCCCAGGCATGCAGTTCAACTGTTATCACCGGCTAGTATTGTGGCAAAAATGAACGGTCGAGACAACATTTGCAAGGTAAACTATCTTGTCAATAAACAAGTCGCATTTACACCCTAATAAAGTTTGCCTTGGATTTTAATTGTTGTTGTTGTGGATGCTGCAACATGTAAAGGCGGATCTCGAAGAAGTGAGTGGATTATATTTGGATGCCAAGTCTTCAGCAAAGTTACTTCAGGAGCAGCAGGAAAAGTACATATCATGATTTTGCTCCATGCTTGGTAGAAGAAGCAATTGTTTGGTTGACCAAGCTGGCATGGCTTGAGTTTGTGGTTCGATGGAAGAGTTTCCAGAGGGAAATGGATTGAATTCTAATCATGTTTATATTTGTTTTGCCTTTCCTTCTACCATTTCTTTTAAGCATTAAAAAGCTGAATCCATAGCAACCTCTAGTATGGTTAAGATGGGATTACGATTTATCTAGAAAATTTCCCCAAGTATTAATGTTTTTAATTTCTTAAAACTTGTTGGATAATTTATTATATTTGAGTCAATCCGCATTTATTTTTGGGGCAAAGGTTAGAATTTGCATTAGAACTTTGCAAAATAGATAATATTTGTCCTTTAATTTTTTTTTTTTTATCAATTTTTGCTCTCTTTTTTTTTTGATAGTTTTTGTCCTTAAAATTTTTTCGTTTTAAAAATTTTAGAGATAAAAATTATTAATTTTAAAAAGTTCAACATTTTTTTCATAAAAATATTTTTAGAAAAAAATTAAGATTGAATATTATCTATTTTATAAAAATTTAAAGATAAATTTTGATTATTGAGCAGGTTGCATTGGTGAAAAAAATGCACCAATATCTTAAAATTTTGTTAAATACTTTATTTTGTGTAGAAATTGTGGATTTTATTATATAAAAATCTGTAGTTTCATATTTTTTAATTCAGGCAATTTGTATAAAAATCCATTACTTATAGATGTAAGAAAATTAAAATCAATAACAAATTCAACTAAAATTATAGAAATATTGATTATGGAATCAAATTATATATATATATATATATATACACGAAAATTTCATTTTTAATATATATTTCAAGATATATTTTTGAAATAATACGTGCTATTATATTTTAAAACTTAATTCTAAAATTTTATAAAAATTAAGTAATATAATTATGTATATTAAATTAAATAAATAGTTATTTTTGTCTATTTGATTTAATTTGTTTGATTTTGATTTATTTTATTTAATTTTTTAAAATTTTCATTTATTTTGTTCAGTTTAATTGTTAAATTATAAGAATTTAATAAATCGGATTGATTGAATTTTTGAGATGAATCGTTTTTAATATTTAAAATGATATTATTTTACATTAAAATTACTCACTTTTATATTTTATATATATAAAAAATTTGATTTATTCTATTTTTCTTTTTTAAAATTTATTTGTTTTAATTTTTTATTTAATTTGATTAATTTAATTATTTTTAAAAGAAATTCAATTAATTTAATTTGATAAATTTCTAGATACCCTAATGTGTATTAGGAAATGTTTCAATAATAAAAATATCGAAAATTTATAGTCGGATTGAGAAAATTTGGTAATGCTAAAAGATCGCTAAGCCCGATTGGGGGGAGAGTGAACCCGATGTGTCCAACCCAACGAGAAACAAGAGTCGTTTTCCTCCCAGGCCGAAAAGAGCAGGTGGCCGCCGTTTTGTTCTTGAGACAACCGAAACAGAAGAAGTTGCTATCCTTGAAAAGCCAAGAGAAAGAAACCAAAGCAGTAGCAGCATGACTCGCTTGAAGGTGGAACAGGTTTTGAAGGATAAACAAACAAAAGATCCTACCTCCATCACTTCTCTCTCCCTCACTTCCAAAGCTCTCGCTGATGTACGACGCCGTTTCTGACCTTCTCCATTCTATCCCTGTATTATTCTGATTTATTTCTCTTGTAGGTATCTTGCTTGACCCAATTCACTAACTTGGAGAGACTGGACCTTGCCTTCAATAGTCTCCCTTCCCTCGAGGTAATATATGCCTAACCGGATTTCCATTTCATTTTGATTTGAGCGCATTTGTATTACTAATCTTGGCTGGTTGAATGAACAATTGTTAGGGACTGAGATCGTGCTTCAACTTGAAGTGGCTATCAATTGCGCAAAACAAATTGCAGAGCTTGAAAGGAATAGAAGGGCTTTCTAAGCTCACTGTAAAGTTTCAAATTTGTTATTCCCCTTCAAAAAGATTTCCTTTTTTTATTATCATTATTTTTTTTTTTTAAAAAAAGAATCTTTTATTGCGCCATAGGTGTTAAATGCGGGCAAAAATAAGCTTAAATCGATGGATGAAGTTAAGTCTCTTGTAAGCCTGCGTGCTCTGATTCTGAATGGTGAGCTTTCTACAGTTCTGATATCATTTATTCTGTGATTTTAGAGGCTAATATTATTTGTTATACTACTAGCCAACTTATATAAGTCACCTTTGCTCTGGTTTTGGTTTGCAGATAATGAGATTATTTCAATTTGCAGGCTGGAGGATTTTAAAGAATTGAACACTCTTGGTACGAGTTTTTTTTTTTTTTTTTTTTTTTCACATAATCGCTCTATATATATATATGTGTGTGTGTGCTTCTCAAGTCATTCCGTGTCAAGTGAATTCGAATCTATCATGTAGTCTTGTGTGAAGCCATTCAATCACACACAATTCCCTTTGCACTTGGTTCAGATAAGAAGCAGAAGTTTCTAAAGGAATCTTCTTTGCCAACAAACTTTGCATTACAAAATTAAATGTACTATTCAATCTAATGATGAACATTATCCCCGAGTTTTGAATTAGGTTCCCCTTTTGTTTCTATCTGAAACCAAATGATAGATCCAGGAGCTATGCTCTAGATAGAACCCTTGGCCTTCTCAATCATTATGCAAGTGACTTGTACTGCCGCTTTATTTCTTTTAGACGCATCTAAATTGCAGAAGTCTGAAATCTGCAACTACATGCTGTATTACTGGGTGTAAAAGCACAATGAATATCTCTATGAGATCTTCTGTCCATTTTTCAGATTTATGGCATTTGTTGTCTGAGCCTTGTGTTAGAATTATGGAGGGAATAGATCTTTTATTATCCAGAAGTCATGCTCATTGACTTTGCAATTTCATATAGTTCTTTCCAGAAATCCAATTCGTGAAATCGGTGACTCACTGGTCAAGGTGAAGTCTATCACAAAGGTAGCATTGTGTTGGATATTAGTTGTTTCTGCTGCAATTATCTCTGCTTCAGGTGTTTTAAAACCATTTATTCTACAGCTTTCTCTCTCAAATTGCCAACTTCAGACCATTGGTTCATCACTTAAATCCTGCACTGAGCTAAAGGAGCTCCGACTTGCTCATAATGATATCAAGGTAGAGTTCTACATATCTGCTCATCTTTATCGAATTTTGTCCTAAGGACTGGATGTAAACAAATCTTTTTTTTGCTTACATCACATATGTTCGTTGGTTCTTCATTATTTGTTTTTTCTTATATTTTTGAGTTTTCCTTTTAAATCAAGTTATTCCCTCTTTGATTTGCGCAGACTCTGCCTGCTGAGTTGGCTTATAACAAGAAACTCCAGAATTTGGATTTAGGAAATAATGTGATTACAACATGGTCAGATGTGAAGGTATGAAATGTGGTGATAGTTTTGCATCTTTTTCAGTTTTTATTGAAGTGTTAGTTAAATGTTCTGTTGCATATATTTGGTGATATAATAAAATTGCAGGTGCTTAGTTCGTTAGTTGATCTTAAAAACCTCAATCTACAAGGAAATCCCATTAGTGAAATGGACAAATTAATCAAGAAGGTCATGCTAATGCCTTGCTGTTTTCTCATTATCATTTTTCTTTTTCTTCTCCTTTTTTTTTGCCTCTCCTAGCTTTTATGTTCACTTTATCATTTTAAATACTGTCATTTCAGGTCCTGAAAGTGTTGCTGGATTTGCATGTATTTAATGCTAGACCTGTAGACAAAGGCAGTAAGAGGAGAGATGGTGCGAAAAATGATGATTTTTTAATTATTAATAATGAGATGGAAGCTTCCCAGGAAGAGAAAAAGGACTCTGTGAGGGAAAATAAGATTTCAAAACTGGAGGAGACCCAAGAAAGCGTTCATCGAGATAATGCAAGTGATATTAATACGGAGGGGTATTTGAAGAAGAAAATGAAGGACAAGTTCTCAAGGAAGGAAGACCATTCAGTCTATAAAAGGGATGATAATGTGGCTGAAAAGAAACTAAAGAGAGGAAAAGCGCAGGAGCAAGATGACACCGATGATCTTTATATGAGAGACTTGAAGCCAAAAAGAAAGAAAGCAAATGAGAATTTCTTGAAGCAAGATGTTGAAGTCCATGAGAATGACGATAGCAAAGTCCAAAAGAACTCCAAGAGTAGGAAGTCATGGGAGGAACAAAGTGAGCTTGATGTAATTGATAATGGGGAGATGCCCTTTGCCGATCTTCTTGATGTTAATGCTGTGGAAAGTCCTGATATTGGCGATGAAAAGAAAATGGTAGATAAAGGTGGTAGAGAAAAAAATTTGATGGGTGCCTTAGTTACTGTCTCTGTAAAGAAAAAGAAAACTAAGAACCGTAGGGTGGATTCTACGGTCCAGTTGTCTGCAGCGGTGGAAGTTGGAATGGGCGGACCATCAACATGGGGCGATGAGTAATCAACTTTTTGAACATTTAAGGGTCCTATCCTGAGGATTCTTTTCGGGGTTTATTCCAGTGAAGGTCTTCTGCCTTTTTAACTTGTTACAATTCACAATCTTGTACTGATGCCTTAACGGATGCGCGCAAAAGGGTTATCAGAATGAACTGATTTTCCGATGCTGTATCATTTGGATCATCAAACTTGATTTGTTTCTCCAATTCATTTGTGGTGCCGTCTGGGATTTTATTTTATTTTTTCCGCGTAAGGATTGAATGGTGAAGGACGTTAGACTGCTTTTGTATGCTTTACCGTCTGGTTTATCAATTGGATGATAGCACCATGGCATGCTGCGAAGTTGTATGTGCACCTAAGCATGCGCCTGCTTGATGCATCTGTACTCTTGCTTCCTGCCTAAAAGTTTTGAACTGTGTTCTGCTTGAAAGGAATCTATTTTTCTATGATGCAGTAACTGTCCAAATAATTTATTTACGTAGAATCCTGTCCCGTTCCATAAATGCGACTCTTGATATGTTTAGTGTAGTTGCTACTTTGGTTAAATTTATGTTGGATCAATTCGTTTTCACCTGAATAATCTTTTGAGTAATTGTTACACGATTAAAGTCTTAACCAGCTATACCCACAGAACAAGAACGCACACATTTTTTCACTCAATAAACATAGAAACATTGAAATTCCTTGAATGATACATGTTACATTGTACTCTCCGATGTAAATAGCACGTAACAGACGTCTAAATTATTATAATAAGGCAATGTTTAATGGCTGAAAGCAAGCAACAAACAGACTAATATCCCAATATCTGTCAAAAAAAAAAAAACAGAGAAGAGACGCGCACATGAAAAATGAGCGAAGATCATTGCTTTACCACATTCTGCAAATACCAATTGTACGTATCAACAAGTCCATCCTTAAGAGAAACCTTAGGACTCCAACCCAATCCCAAAAGCTTGGAGCTATCCATGAGCTTTCTGGTTGTCCCATCTGGCTTTGAAGTGTCCCAAACCAACTCTCCTTCAAAACCAACAACCTCCTTCATTGACTCTGCCAGCTCCTTGATTGTTACCTCCTTTCCACTTCCCACATTCACATGTTCAAGCCCACTGTATTTGTCCATTAGAAACACACATGCATCAGCTAAGTCATCAACGTGTAGAAACTCCCTCAATGGACTCCCCGTCCCCCACACCACCACCTCCTTTGCTCCCTTCACCTTCGCCTCGTGGAATCTCCTCATCAATGCCGGCAGAACATGCGAATTTTCGGGGTGGAAGTTATCATTCGGGCCGTATAAATTGGTAGGCATCCCAGAAATTGCATTCCAGTTGTACTGAATTCTGTAAGCTTGGCACATTTTGATTCCGGCGATCTTTGCCACCGCGTACCATTCGTTGGTAGGCTCAAGAGGTCCGGTAAGCAAGGCGGATTCAGGGATTGGTTGAGGAGCTAGTTTAGGATAAATGCAAGAGGAACCGAGGAAGAGTAATTTCTTGACCCCGTGGCGATAGGAAGAGTCAATAACATTGGTTTGGATCTGGAGATTGATGGCTATGAAATCGGCAGGGTAAGTGTTGTTAGCATGTATGCCACCGACTTTAGCTGCAGCTAGGACAACGAATTCCGGCTTCTCAGCGGCGAAGAAGGACTCTACATCCGATTGACGAGTGAGATCGAGCTCGGAGTGGGAGCGGAGAAGGATGTTGGTAAAACCAAGGGATTGGAGTTTGCGGACAATAGCGGAACCGACGAGACCACGGTGGCCGGCGACGAAAATCTTGGAGGAGTTATGAGAGAGGAAAGACGATGAATCTAGAGACAAGATCGAGAGATGTGAGAAATGTGGGAAATGAAAATGAAGAAGTGTAAAGAAAATTAAAGGAAAAGAAGAGAATACCGCGGTGGTTAGCAGCCATTGATTGGAGAGAAACACGGGCGTACTTGAGAGGAGATGGCGGTGGAAGAGCAGAGTTGACGGACACAGTAGAGTGGATACGGTAACGGTGCAGAAGGTGCTAAAAGGGTTTGGGTCTTAAATGAGAATTAAAGGGCTTTGGGTGAGGGCTGCGATGGACCCCTCTCTCTCTCTCTATGGGCTGTAGATTATTTATCTATATTAAAATAAACAACAAAAGGAGGATTAATGTTATGTGGCATTGGGAAATTTCTGAGTTGAAAAAGAGAATCACATGCAATAGGTGAGGAGTTCAAAGCTATGGAGTTGAATAAGATCCAAGGCGCAAAATCCTATGCTTAATCACGGTGTACATATATATATATATGTGTACATGTACAGTTTAAAAGAGACAACGTTTTAAGTACTGGAAAGGAAAGATCACAAACACTTGCATCTCCCGAATTCCCAGCCAGTAATAGTGTAATACATTTAAATTAATTGTCAACTTTCTGAAAGAAGGAAGAGCAAGCAATCGAGTCCTGTACCGTAAAACAGAAAGTTGCAATCATATCGAAACTACTTTTAAGATATTTGCATATTAACTGATGCTAAATCAGATGTTTCTTTGCTGGTTTTTGTGGGTGAAGGAGATGGGCAAATGCTTGTGAAATTCATTGCTCCGAGTTTGGCAGATGACCGGAGGGGTGTTGCTCATAGCTGCTACATCAATGTGAATTATATTGTCGATCAGGTTTTATGAAATTTCTCCTTCTACTAAGATGACTAAAATCAAGAGAAAAATTACTTGTCTTCCTGTTGGGCACAAATAACCCAAAATCTAGAGAGAAACGTTTCTGGTATAACAAAGAGCAGCATCGAGGCACTACTAATACAAGTAAATTAATCACAAACACAAAATCCCAAAAAAAAACAAATGAAAGTTGAATTCCAAACTTGGGTCTAAGCAAATGAAATACAAGTAAAAGGCTGCATTCAAAGGCGAAGACAGAAGTCAGCATCCAAATCAACAGCGGGAGCAGAGGAGAGAGATGTTTGACAAGTAGATGAAGAAGAAGAGCGCGCGACTTGAGTAGCCTCATCAGCATGGGAACTTATGAATAGTCTTAAATCCTTTCCCATACTAGAATCTGGATAAGATGCAGTTGAACCCTCTTCCTTTGATTGCTCTATTGAATTTGGAGTGGGAATCACCGAGTCAAAAGAGGTGGTGGCAGGACTCATAAAAGAATGCGATGCGACAACTTGTGGAAGCACATGCTGAGGTCTGTTGCAGGTGTGATGGTGAATATAAGTGGTGCGGTAAATGGGTGGATGCTGTTGAATTCTCTGGACTTGTTTTGTTGCTAAGCAGCCATGATCGTACCTATAGCTGCACCTAAAATAACTCCTGTACATCCAAATTAAACAATTTCACCTGCTTTTTAATTGCAAGGTGTATAAAATCAATTAATGATTAATTACCTTGGGTATGTCTGGCCCAGGATGACCTTTTCCCCATATTTTCTCCATTGAAACCCATCATCCTCCAAGGCTAATGTATCTCTTGTCCATGTCTCCCCACGCTTTCTTGCACTAACCAATTCAAACACGACCCCTTGGTAAATTAAAATCTCATTATTCAACAAATTTATCTCGATTTTATTCATCAATAACACGATCATCGCATAAAGGAAAAGAAATCTTGCCTGGTAGACAACCGTTTCCCTGTCTTGACGGAATCTTCGGGCGGCGCCGAGTCTGATGGTGAAAGAGTAGATCCACAAGAAGGAGGATTGATGGATAATGAAAGTTCAGGACAAGAAGTATCCATGGTTCATTGACTAAGGAAGATAGGGAGGTTTTTAGGATCGAGGGAAGGGAGAAAAGGAGAAAAGAAAATAAAAAAAAAAGGAAAAAGAAAATCCAAGAGGGATGCAAGAGACAAGAACATATACAATTTGCGACTCACAAAGTCAAAGATTGGAAAGCCCAAAGACATCATTGCCCACAGAAAAACATTGAAAAAAAAAAAAAAAGGCATCTGTAGTTTGCAATATTAGTAGAAAGTGGAAACTTAGAAGCCTACTGGTTCACGTGGGCCCAATTTTTGGAGAGTTACCCAATCCTCTCTTTTAACTCTGTAAGTCATTATTTTAGACACATATGCTTCCAATTTTGATTTAATTGTATCCACCATAAAGTTTCTTTTTATAATACCTAAACTCATACGTTTACTATTTTGATTTAATTCTATACATTCTTTCAATTCTCACACTTAAATGACTTTCTCCTACGGATATTTCATCAATAGCAAGAATACAAAAAAAAAAAAAATTATGTTTTGATGATTTATAAATCAAATCAATGATTGAATATTTTCCTTTTAAAAAGATGATTTATAAATGAACAGAATACTCGTACAAAATATTTTCATGTACAAGAGCAAGGCATTAGGCTATCCATTAGTGGGTGGGAGCTTAGAGTATTAGATGGATTTGGGCTTGGTCCTGAAGATTTAGAAATTTTCTGCCATATGGGCCTCTTAATATGTAAAAGAGACGTTTGCTATGCATGCAAAAAGCAATCCTTTTTTAAATCCAAACAATACATGAAGTTATCAATAACAATAATAACATCAATTTCTCTCGTTGAGTAGGCATACATTTCTGGTACAAAGTGCCGCGTTTTAAGCGTAGCCCCATCCATTTGGAGTGCGTGTGTATCTATTCGTCAAAAGAAATTTTAAATATTAGTAGCTTAAAACTAATTTTGCTATAAAAAAAAAATCATTTTATTAAAAAATTATAAAGAATTAAGATAACAAAATTTCCCTTTAGATGTATGAACTTTCTTATATTTAAATAAAAGAAATCCTATATTGATTGAGTGTCCTCTTGCTCCTTTATTTTATGGATGAGGTGCGAATAAAAGGAGAAGGGAATTTGTTAGTGGTGCGTGGAAGCAAATTCCTTTTTCTATGTGAAAAAAGCAAATTATATACGGCCTTCTCCATTTCACCCCCTTAATTGGTATATATGTATTCACGAAACTTCCTAAATCTTATCTCTATTTGATATTTCATACCTTTTCTCATCTCATCTTATGATTATCCTTTCTCAAAATTTAATTTTATTAACTTTGATAATCTATGCTTCCTCATTAACATTTTTAAACTATATCATTATCATTTTGTCATATATACGGTACAGATGTAATTAAATCCGATTCTTGGGTTATAATTAAAACTAAAATAAGACATGATGAGGATGTGGAAATCTCTAGCCCCAAAAATTGACGCCAACACAAACAAGTGGCCGACAAACACAACAAGCCTAATAATACGTGGCACTGTTATAATTGATTCGTCCAAGCGAGTAAGCTGAAATAACATTTTTTTTTCATCTTTTAATCAAATTTTGAGCTTCAACTATATATTTATTTACCTCAAATTAAATTAATTGTATTAATAAATTCAAACATCAAAACAATTTCAAGAGTTGAATCTTTCGAAACGGTCTAATAACGATGTTCTCTTTCATTCTATCTTCGAAATTATTCTTTGAGTATAACTTTCAAAATGCATATAATTCTCCTCATATTCATTTGAAAAAAGAGAGAAGATGATACCAATTCTCCGGTGGCTTCTAATCCCACTAATTAAGTATTCCATGATCAACGATTAACGCATACGTAAATAAATAACTGATAGCCATCAGTAATTGCACGGATTACTATAAATTTGATTCAAATAAAAAAAAAAAAGGTTTTCATGTTTATGTTGGGAAAATTGCAATTGGTATTCCTTTCGGAAGTATTTCGGCCAACTACAGTTATATATTATATGCTATCTTTTTAGTGGGTTAAACAAACATTTAATTATTTAAACAGGCGCCCGAATTTCCAGTCACAACAAGTTGCTTTTCCATATTTTGTTTACAATCGTTGGATTAATGAAGAACAATTGCAAAATCACAAATAAAAGCACCGGGTCTCGATTTCACTAATTCTTAAGTCAGAAAATAAAATTCTCAAATCACTTAAAAGAATTCAAATGGTCTATATAGAGGTGTAATTTGAGTATTTATAGGTAATTCCTGTGTATAATTTAGGAATCGATTTTCTAATTTTAGGAGTACTAATAGGAATTATTTTCTATTGAATTACCGATCTTATCTCCTTTTATTATTCAAATGAGGATAATCTCAAACTTGTTATCACATTATATATATATATATATATATATATATTATTTTTTTAATATATGTAATTGTTTTTCAGTAATTCATCTGTCATATATCAATTTTTTTAAAAAAACAAAAAAAAACTAACTTGTTATTTAGTAGTAATTTAGTGGTTTTGGTGTTAATAAAACTTGGTTTGAATGCGATTAGTGGAGATAGATCAGATGGATTTTTTTTAACATTTTGAGTGAATTATAGGTATATAAGAATGATTAAGGACATGGAGTAGCCCACACCAAGCTACACATTAAAAGTTATGCCTAAATTATGGCTAAACAACCCCAACTAGCAAGCAATATAGCCTCTACTTGTACAT
Source organism: Hura crepitans (assembly GCA_948208565.1). Classification (NCBI taxonomy): domain Eukaryota; kingdom Viridiplantae; phylum Streptophyta; class Magnoliopsida; order Malpighiales; family Euphorbiaceae; genus Hura; species Hura crepitans. The sequence continues at coordinate 4,725 of CANXYI010521009.1, read as the reverse complement.
TAAGCAAAATTAATGACTTTTAATCATTCAAATGACCAAAAAATCTCCTATATTTAGGCGCTGCAAATAAGGGCTCTTTTTTTAGTTTGAGTTGGTATGTTCATTTATACACAAAATTGATGGTAAATTATTGCTTTGGAAAATTTATAACTAATGATTGTAGAATTAATTTTATATAATAATATTGATTAGTGATGTCAAAAAATATATAAAACAATCACTCTATTTATTCCATCTTAAGTGAGCACTTTGTAAATTAATAACGATTATAAATGTCATTTCTCTAAAAAGTAATTATAATCGATTAAATTATCTTGTAAAGTAATATTTAGTATACGGATAGAGTAAAATTTTTGTTAAAAAAAAAAGTCACAGCTCCCGTGGAATGATCTCAATTTCAGTTAGTCCGTGAGATACATAGAACCACTACTAATAATTCTTAAATTATAAGTATTAGGATGAAATCTGGTTGGCAGTATCAAAGTTGTTTTCTCATTAAGATTTGGCTATTGGCTTCTTTACGCAAAGCCACAAAAATATTGCACGCAACGCAACTCCTCCTTATCTTATTATTAGTTTTTAGACTTACATATTATTTAATATTTATCAATTGTATTGTCCAATATCAGCAGAGAACATAACATTTTCAATTATCTTTATTTAGAAGAAAAAAAAAACCCAATTATATAGATGTCTCCTTTTACCGATAAGATAAAGTATTCCAAAATTTCTATTAAACTTCACTTTCAACAAGTCTTATAAAAGTAGTACTTTCTTTCTGTATATTCACAGTAGTTGATAAAAGTAAGATTGTAAACATTATAAGAGTTCAAATTCTGCTTTGAAATATTTTCTTTAATTATTTTAATCTGAAAATTTTAGAAAAAATTAAGAATTTGAGATCGAGAGTGTTATTAATTAAAGTAATTCTGCAGTAAAAACGTTGATAAAAAGTTTCCTTTGCATTGAATGAAAATGAAAAATACGAGTCCTAAAGTAACTTAGCATCATAAGGTTTCCCTCAATGATTGGATGGTCCAAACTTTATCATAATTTCTGATGCATTTCCTACATAATTATTGAACAACATACATATATTTTCTTTTAAAAAAAAAAAAAACCGTTAGAAGCTTTTATTTGTTAAAAATAGGACACGATTAAGGAATTTTGAAGATGTTTCCCTTCCATTGGAAAAGTATTATAAAATTTGAAGAAGCCGCTCTGACTATTCCTTCCTACACCTTTTGACTCCTTATAAATATACCCTTCAATTCCTATCTTCTTTACTCCAAACCAATTTCTTCTTCACCATCAACTATCATCAAATGGTTGCTGTCCCATCACCCACCACCGTCTCCGCCGTCTATCCCGACATCCTCCAAACCCACATCCTCACCCGCCTCGATGGTCCCACCTTGGCTTCCGTTGCCTGCGCATCCTCTGAGTTAAATACCCTCTCCAACGACGATCACCTCTGGCAAAAAATTTGCACTTCCACATGGCCCTCTATTCACGACCCGATTATCAGTAGTGTTATACCCACCTTCCCTTCCGCTCACCGCTCATTTTTCTCCGATTCTCACCCTCTCATCCGCCACCACCGTCACAGCAACTGCCAGAATTCATCTCCACCAACGACCGAACTAATCTCAGCTGTCGATATTTACTACCAGAATGTTCCTATATTCTCTAAGGTTGAGCGGACGGAGACAGTCAGCGGATGGTTTGAAAGCTCGCCGTTCAGGGTAGACTTGCTCGGACCCAAGGAGATTGTTCCCACGTGGGTTCAACCAGTGGGCGGAGTAGACTTGTGGCTTCACCAGCTGGAAAGGAATGTGACTTTAAGCTGGATCATGATCGACCCAAAACTAAAACGGGCCATGAATATATCGAGCCAGAAGGCGGTGGCAGCGCAGAGGCATTGGTTAACAGGGGAAATTCAGGTGAAGTTCGCAAGCATATTGGCCGGAGAAGGAGGGAAGGAATCAGAGAAAGAGTATGTGAAGTGCGAAATGGTGGTGACGTGCGGAGGGAAAGAGGGAGGGGAGGTGCTGGTGAGGGACGTGAGCATGTGGATAGAGGATATGGATGGGAAGGCATTGAATGGGAAGGATAGTTTGGTAATATTGAAGGAGGGAATGGAGAGAGGAGAGAGAAGGAAAGTGAAAGGCGGCGAGGAAGGGAAAGAGAGGTTAAAGGAATTTTTGGTGAGGAAAAGAGAAAGGAAAGACAAGTTGGAGAGAAGAGAGAAGATTTTGGATTGGGTCTGCGTTGCTACTGGGGTTAATTGTTTTTTGGCTTTTTGGTCCTACGTGATTTTCGGCTAATTCAAAGGGGAAAATAGACTAAACAGATTGTCTTTATTATTTTATTTGTCCATAAATAATACAATGTAATTAGAACGAAAAGAAAGTTTATTTAGAAAAATAAGAATCTTAAATAAGATGATAATATAATTCTTAATTTGTTTTGATTAGGTTGTTCATACCTTATCTTTTTATCTTTCATTTCACCATACGTACTATAATCTATTAGAGATCCAATCTCAACACTTTGGTCTTTATGATGTAAAATTAATTGCAATGTCTTTAATTAAAAAAAAAAAAAGAAAGAAAGAAAGAGAGAAAAAGAGAGAAAAATTGCCGTCTCTTAGGATTTACCACTCAAAACTAGTCGAAATGTCAAAGATTTATTTATTTATTGGTGGGGGGGCTTGCTAGTGGCCTTACTCTGACTTGGCTTATATTGTTGTTCAATGAATCTTTCTACGGTATATACTTCTAATTGAGTATTAATGACGCTTGAAATTTATTTTCTGGCCGAAACTGCAACTTGACAAAAAATCGTTAGGCAAGTTTTTCTTCGGCATGTACTTGCCTCACATTTCTTTTTTTTTTGGTAGCAATGAAGCCTGAGTTTTCGTAAGCAATTGTGTAAGCTGGCACGCGTTTGGTTTCTGATTCTTTTGAACGAAAATGCTTATTTTGTGGGCTGGAATGTAGGTGAGCCTATCACAGCCCATGTCCGTTGCACGGTATCTGTCAGCTATGATCTGTGGTGTGAAATCAAGTAGCAACCCCACTTTATCCATGCAATTCCAACGTGGCAGAAACCCATTGATGAATAACTAATCCATGCAATCTCTCTGTTCCACAAAAATCAATTACTCTCGGTTTAAAGAAATACACAGCCCGATCATTCTGCAACTCTTAACAAAGCAAGAAAATAAATATGGCAGCAGCATTTGCTTCCCCGTCAGCTGTGGTTGGCCTGGGCACCACCTCCCTAACCTCTCCTTCTCGCGTTTCTTCATCCAAGAGAATCAGCCTTGGGTCAGGTAAAATGTTGTCCTCCTCGTATTTATCTTGAGTAATTAATGTTTATATAAAAATAAAATTATTTCTTCTGCATTTTTCAGCGTTTGTGAAGCCAGGAACCGAAGCTAGAAACCCACTGAGCCGAACAAAGGCTAAAGGAGGGAGGTTCATGTGGTGAGTGAAGTTATCAAATGAAACATTTATAATAAGAAAGTTGTAGGAGTAATTTTTCTTATTTGTGTAGCTTTGAGAGGGATTGGCTGCGTACGGACCTAAATGTGATAGGATTTGGGCTGATAGGATGGATAGCACCATCGAGCATACCAGCGATCAATGGCAAAAGCTTGACGGGGCTCTTCTTCGAGAGTATCGGAACTGAGCTTGCCCACTTTCCTTCTCCTCCACCCCTCACTTCTCAGTTTTGGTAACTATATATTTCTCTACCTATTAATTTTCATCCACTTGATTATATATTATATATAGAAATCTAGACCATGGGACCATTTTTGAAACATGACTTTCTTGGATGCAGGCTTTGGTTAATTACATGGCACTTGGGGCTCTTCCTTTGTCTGACTTTCGGCCAAATTGGTTTCAAGGGAAGGACTGATGACTACTTCTAAATTTTTTATTTTTAATCATTTTCTCTATGTATGATATTTTGTATCTTAACTTGCCTCTGCTTGTTCAAGTTAAAACAAGTGTTCATCTTACTTAATTTTGTTCATATGCATATGGGTCTTTCTTTTTCCCAAAAAAAAAAAATTATATAATAGTTAGAATCTTTTTATCTTATTATAATAGTTGTCTGAAATAAAAACAGCCAACTATTGCTCACCACTAAAATAGGTCCACAACTGCATATATATGTTCCTTCCTTCAAAGTCAAGATTATGATTAGGTAAATAATATGTATTTATAATGCACCTAATCACGCATTAAGAGTATGTATAATTGCTAAGCATAATGATTTGGAATGATGCATCATAGATAAAGATGCATCTCATTTATTTCCATAAACAAACTTAACCCAATTATTTCCAATCCATTGCTCATCCCTTTAAAAAAATAATAATAAAAGAAATTTGTTGTTTAAATTTGCAGACATAAACTTACCAATTGGACTTCATTTGGAGCCTAATAAAATCTTGGAAAAGAAAAAGAAATTAATTAATAATTAGATACAAATGTGTATATATATACTACGTGGTGATGAATTGCGGCAGGTTATTTGGGCATGAAGTTATTCCATTAACATGTGAGATGATTCCGCTTAGTGATTAGCTTAGATTATTTATTGTCATATATGATCTATGTTGAAAATAAAATAACACCGACCGCCCTTTTAACCTATTCGCAAGTTGCTTTCTACGACAGGTGGATTTTTCACTTAATGTGCAAATTGTCG